>JARGYV010110237.1:0-10301 GCA_029532675.1 Ornithodoros moubata | reverse complement strand
AGACATATGAATGCCCCGCAACAGAGCAGGATGCTAGAACAAGCATCCAGAGATCTGACGGGGCGAAGGAAAGGTAGAACTTACGATTGCTTTCTATTTAACCCTGGAGCTCGTAAGTGCTGTCACGGTATCCTGCTGTCGTTTCTTCATTTTCCACTTTCCACATTTTCCCTCGGCGATAATAGACTGTTGACATTATGGCAGGAAGTCTGAAAGAAGAGGAAGCTGAAAAGTTATGGCATATTAACCTTTATCTCGTGTCTTTATCACGGTGCTTTGTGTTGCTGAGCTAGGTCGAGACATATGTAATGACTAGGGTTCGGCGTTTGCGGTACTTTCCGGAAAATGCCGAAGAACAATCGCCGCATATATATATGCATATTAAAATTCGGCATATTCCGAAAACCTCCGAGCTATCGGCTTGAATATACAATGACAACATGTCGGCGAGGGTGTGATTAAATCGTTCTGTCAAGCCGTTCGTTTGAGGAAGGTAGGCGGATGTCGGCGTGTGAGTTACAGAACAGGCGTGAATTATGTCTTGGAGTAGCTTGGCGAGAAATGATCGTCCACGGTCACTGACAAGAAATCTGGGAGAGTCATGACTGAGCAATATATTGTGGATGAAGAATTTGGCAATCTCTTCGGAGGACCCCGATGGGCGTCGGGGTTGTAGTTGCGTTTGTAGAGAATGCCATTGCATAATAAGTTAAAGCAACACGCCTCAGGTTGAAAGCCGCATATATTTCGCACAGAGACTGCACAGAAGTAGCACAGTCTCTGTGCGAAATATCGGCGGCTTCCAACCCGAGGCGTGTTTCTTTAACTTGTGCACCACCGGTTTTGGGGATTTCTGTTCGCTGTTTTTCATTGCATAATATGAAGTGCTGCACCTGACGAGCCAGTTTTTTTGTCGGCAGTGGATGAACCGTCTTCGAGATAATGGGTGATAGCCGAAACGTAAGGGTCATGTAGTTGTTTCCTACGGAGGGAGGAATGTTGGATGGGAGAAAGGACACACGAGGTCGCCGTCGGGGTGTTGTCCACGTCAAGAATTGCACGACTAGGGAGTAGGTAGCGACAAATAGCGTCGGCGTCGAGGTGCTTGCGACCGGACTTGTATTTGGCATCGAAGTCGTATTCCGGTAGGCGTAGAATCCAGCGCCCGAGGCGACCGGAAGGGTGCTTCATGGATGTCAGCCAATAGAGGGTGTGATGGTCCCTGATGGTCGGCGGCTGCCTAGAAGGCGCTGCAGCACGCTGAAGAGGGCCGGCTCGAACTGGCGGCCTCGGTCGGTGGTCATGACAAAAGGCACGCCGAAACTCCTGACCCAACCGCTGACAAAACATTGGACGATGGTCTCGGCCGTAATGTCAGCCATGGGAACAGCTTCCTGTCAGCGGATGAATCTGTCGATGGTCGTCAAGAGATAGGAGAAACCCTTGCTTGATGAATCGGTCGATGCTTCGTTCTGCGCAGGTGGGCTGACAGTGCAGCGCTGTGTATGGGATGGCCGACGAAAGCTTGATCTCCAGACTGTGAATGATATTGGAGCAGTGTGGAATGAAGCGACGTTAAAAGTGGATCAACCTCAGGAACTCCCGGAGCTTGCGCTTGGTGCTAGGCTGAGAGAATTTCCCGATGGCATCCACTTTGGGCATCACAGGACGTATTCCGATTCCGGTGGTGACTACCCGATGGCCGAGGATATCTATTTTCGACACACCAAACTTAAACTTAAATGTGGGGTTGATCACAACTCCGTAGTGGTCGAGACCCTTGAAAAGCTGACGGAGATTAATCTGGTGTTTAGCGGCGTCGACACTGGCACCAGTAGGTCGTCCAAGTAGGCGAAACAGAAAGGCAGTCACCAGAGCACCTCATCGATGAACCGTTGGGATATTTGAGCTGCGTTTCGCAGGCCGAAGGGCATACGCAAGTACTCGAACGGTCCACGCGAAGTGACGATAGTGGTCTTCGGAATGTCGGAGGGCTCAACAGGTATCTGATTGTAAGTCTTTACGAGGTCAATCTTGCCGAAGGAGGGACGGCCATTGATGGGTATCGCGAAATCTTGTTTTGGACAGGTATACATGTCCAGGATGGCGGTGTTGATCAAAGCTCGGTAATTCCCGCATGGGGACCAGTCGTCAGTCTCCTTGAGGACCATGTGCAAGGCTGATGACCACGGATTCGACGAGAGTCTAATGACACCAAGCTGCACGAATTGAGCACGAGCTATCTTGGGGCGCTCCATGGCAAGGCGACGAGAGCGACAGTTAATCGGCGGTCCATTCATCTGGATGAAGTGAGTGACGTGGCGCTCCACTGGCCATTCGAGGTTGAGGCCCAAAGCGGAGGAGTTTGCCGACGTCGTCGTCGGGAAACTCCTGTAGGATAGCTTCAAAGTCGGACTTTAGACTTGGGAGATTAAAAGAGAGACGTAGTGGCCTAATGGATGCAGCAATGCAACGAACAGAAAAGGGCGTAGCGGCGTCGAGGAAGTGACGGCCCTTGACGTCGACAAGAAGACCGAAACACCGGAGAAAACCGACAACGGCGTGATGGACGGCCGCAATTCAGAACAGCCACTAGAAGATCCACCGGGTTCCACTTCCCAAGGGACTTTGAAACCGTGGAACACTTCCTTTTGTATTATGCTCTATATCACTCTCTGCGCAACTGTCACCTTGTTCAAGTCTGCCGGAACGCGGGACTTCAACTTACTGCTGAGAAGCTCCTCTCACTTCTGTGGCTCTCAAGCTCTGGCCACTTCTCCCTCACCGTCTTACTAGCTCTGCATCGCTATATGGTGGCTACCTGCCGACACTCCTGTTGATTGATACCTACTTATTGAACCCAGCTTATCGCCTTACTGGCTGAGCGCCACATACACCTGGCACCACCACCACCATCAGTTGTCGACAGTGTTTCAAGCCGGACCATTGTCCACAGGGATCAGAACACAGGCGATACTGTTACACTTCCTCAGGAAAAGCCAGCTGGCGAAAGTCCTCTAATGACAGTATTGGTATACATATTTGTACATACGTGCGTGTTGATCTAAATTGGGTTCTTTTAATTATGCGAGGACACATGGCCTCACTTCCGGCAAGTAGGCCGACCTGAAACTCTACGTTGCCACGACCGTCATCGTCACCATCATCTCTCATTCACAGACTGCGCCTAAGTTGACCTTGTATCAAACCAGGTAAAACGAGCACAATGCACAGCTGCCCTAGACATCCTTAGTACATGTGCTCAATATACCTTTTGGAGTAGAAACTGTCTCTCTTTATGCGGCCACAGTCTCCAACTTATTTCCTACACCAGAAGAACCAACTTATTGACCAAGCAGACGCGGTGCAGTTCGTGCAGTTCACTCGGTGATGTTCAAATGCATTACAGACCTCTGTTTCTTTTTCTCTTGGTTTGTTTCGTGGTCCCCAGCTTAGTTTATGCGGGGTTGACGTATCGACGCTATAATCAAATCAAAAGCATAAATCAGTCACGCACGCATCATGCTAATCAACCCCTGTGCTTGTGGGAAACGTCTGTTCGTGATTGTCGACGTTTTCACGTCCTTACTTGCTAATAGGTTTAACCTTCCGGCGGTTAGTTACCTTCAGTTCTTTCCGTTTGCGACATCTACTGTTTCGTCGCACAAATCAAGTTTCGGCATAGAGCAATGAGCTGATACGTAAGCAAGTTATCTGCGTATCCTAACATATTCTACAGTCAGTTGTCGGCAAATTCGGTTCATGCTTTAATTGGTAAGAATTGCGAAAATAGTCTTGACGTGAGGAGCGCCGTTATATCCTTACAACGGAGCAAAAAGGACGCCACTCGTTCGGCCCACCTTTCTTTAAATTGCGACCGATGCAAGACAGGTTCACTATCGCCATGCCACTAATCACCATGACCGGTCATAGTCAGTGATGACGCAAATGTCAGCTGCTATGAAGTGCAGGGTGGACTCAACCAAGGTTAAGAGAGATAAAGAGAATAATCCCAAGCAGCACAATGTACTGAAAGTCAGGTGCATTAGAGGTGGACCGGTTGATCAAGATGGCTTTTGTATCTTGCAGTACGTGAGAGAGGCAGCGAAAAAAGGATGAGACATCTGACGACCACCCCTATTGCACCCGACTTTGAGTACATTGTGCTGCTAGGGATAACTTTTCAAAGTTCATCGTCCTTTTCTACCATCCCAATGGCCTCGTTGCGAGCCCACGTGCCGTGGAGGAATCGTCCTAGATGCTTCGCGCACTCCATTCTTTTGAATAATGAACTTCTGGGTTGTAAAATATGAGCGGTCAAACCGGTTGTGCTGTATGTTCTTTTTTCCTGGGTTTTCTCCATATAATTAAAAACGTATGTGGGTACAGTTTCTGTTGAAGTCGGCCCGAGGCACCATTTCCTCCCTGAGCAATATGCCGCCAACAGGTCACAGGCAAACCTCATGGAACGTAACGATACACTGTCAGCACCACCCACCGTTTCTCGAAGACAAGCCGAGAGAAGAAGAAGAAATCAAAATCTAAACCTCATCACTGGGTGTCATGGACTAGCGCACATAGCGAGACAGTGTGTACTTCTCTTCCTCAGCGTACAGCAGACGGGCGAATGGAAACTGTAAAGCGCTGACTACCCAATTATTACCTGAATTACATCCCCCAATGCACCCATTGAAAACTTGCTTTAATCTAGCACTCATGTTCGGAGCAACGCAAGTTCAGGTAACAGGGCACGTTATAACGCTCCGTGCTCCCCAAACCCAAACTGAGATTGTTCACATGGTGAAAGAGACGCACGTCAAAGCATTGTGTCACTACACATTGCTCCCGAGTGACAATGACGATTCAAGGGCTCCCTTTCTCATGCTCTTTCCACGAATGAACGTACAGATCACATAATTGTAGACGTATATATGGAAATATCCCCCAATGGCTCGTGCCGGCGGTAGCCAGTACAAAACAGACGCTTAGCTCATACTTTTCCCAGTATAAGTACTCGGGTACCAGAAGCACCTCAGGTTTGTTCGAGGGCACCGTGCAGCTAACATCGGTGAAAATCAAGGTAAGCACTTCACATCTACTCTATACCTTCCTATGGGGCTCTATAGTGTCCACTGAGGATACCTACCAAAGGCGACTTTTATACAACTTCAGCGACTGATGAAGATGAACAGCGATCACCAGTCTCCTCCGACAATTTGATAATGCTTAAGGTTAAATTTGAGCGATAAGTGTTCACAAACTTAATACAGTTCATATCTTATGTCACTTGGCTGCAGCTGCAGTAGATTATAGGAGTGTACAAGGAGTGGGGATTACCAAGTCTCTTCACACAGAAACTTTACATGTAGGCTTCCTCAACGATACGTGTCTCATGTACCATTACATGTGTAATGGTCACAGTACTCCTTCATTATAAACTCCGATGAACGAAATCGCTTATTCATCGACTTCGGCCTAATGTTCCCTGTAATGGCCAGTCCCTTCACGACATAGGGAAAACGCAATTTCCGAGTTCACAAGGCTCCACAACCGCCGGCTTGGTATAACTAAGGTTCTGGGACCTCGAGGGTCAACACATGAATTGTATGCACGGAACGCTCCGCTGACTCTTTAGCAAGGAGATCGGGGCGATGACGGGGCCACGGAGTTTCTGGCAAAAATGTTTCGTCCGTTTCGACGTATGCAAACTTGTAACTGCGGGAGCACCAACCAACTGGAGAAGCTGCCAACAATCCTGATAGAGCCTAAACCTGTAATTTTTCTTTTCCCCATTTCCCTTTCATTTCACTGCTTCAATTATTGATGAAGACTACAGGCATTACGTCACATGAACAGCGCGTGCGTTATATAATTAGTCACTATAATCCCAGATCAAGAGCAAAATAAAAGAAAAAATCGTGCCTGGGCGTAGACGGTTAAAACAGATTCGCTAATGTCTTGCGCTTTCTTCTTATGTATCATACTCTAGAAAGCAACCGATTCGCCAAGCTCCTCTAAACAGTAAGAACCGTTCCTTCATATCGGTATTGTTCTCTCTTTCTACAGAACCGCAATATTAGGTCATGAACATCACGAACATCACAATCCCAAGTTCAGCAGAACTGCTCGCACGCTTTACGTACTATGACTACGCAATCTTCATCTGCATGCTGGTCGTGTCGGGCGCCATCGGACTATTCTGTGCCTTCTATGGTGGACCTCAAAATACCATCCGACAACTGCTCACGGGAAACAAAGCCCTTCCAGTGTGGCCCGCTGGGACGTCGTTAGTGGCCAGTTTCATCTCTGCAGCTTACATTCTAGGCAACACGGCTGAGGTGTACGAACATGGAACCATGTGCTTCATGGTTGTCCTGGCTTATTGCATCACCATTCCCGTCACAGCATATCTCTACTTGCCCATATATTACAATTTAGATCTCATAACAGCGTACGAGGTGAGAGGATTTTTCTTTTTTCCCTCCCCCCAGAAAGCGCAGAACTGAAAAGATAGTCGAATAGTAATTAAAATATCAATGGAAATGAAAAACAAGAGGAACGTTAAGAGGGAATAAGATAGGTGGGACGAAAATAAGCGAAGCCAGCACAACTGTCGACTGTAGCTCGAAGTGTCGCTTCACGTATCTAAATTGGAAGGTTGAGTAACCGAATCCTACCGCTAGTCGTGCTGTAGGAGTCTTCAGCTGACGATTAATAGACGTAGGGGAACAAATACATTTCCCTTGCGTTAGTCTTGATGTCGCCCACCCTTAGCGAGGTCGACTTTACAGTAAGCAGTACCGACACCTACCACCGCCAGTAAGGAGGGTACTATGACGGAAACTATTTATAAGGTCTGTGGTTGCGAAGAGATCGACCGTGAGGCACATGTGCTGAACAAATTGCTTTACAGGCAAGTCGTGACAGCCTTCAGTTCACGTAACACACATTGCCGTCCTTAACAAGAAGTAAATGCAAGTAGATGTTGCTTACATTTAGAGTAGGACGGACTGGTTGAGCTTGTCGGCCGACGATTCTTCTGCTCCAAACAAAGACGGGTGCGCCCTGGACCGACTTCGAAGGAAACAGCCAACACACGCCTTTAATCTTAAAAGGAATATCCACGAAGAACCTTCCTATATGGCGAAGTCGGCGGAAAGGATTCAATCCCACTGCCCAGCATTTGGCACGTGCCTAGCAAAAAAAAAAAAAAAAGGATGAAGAAGAACAGACATTTTTCATCTCCTGATGCCATAACGCGTGTACTGAAGTTGCAAAATGAATGAATATATACCCTCAGACTACATACTTCGTACGGTTTCTATTCGAAGGAAAACCTGAGTATGACTGCTTCTATGACTGCTGTGATTGCTGTCATGCGCAGCAGTACGGACGACACGGCGACTCTTGAGTCTGCGTTTGAGGCGTTCTTGTTATCTGTTGTACTGCGTAATTTGCCTAAAATTAGCCCTTTTATTCAAAGAAGTCGGTTCACTACCTGGCCTTCATTTGTGCAGTATTATCCTTTGAACGATCTGCTTCAGCTGCATTTTCTCAGTATAATTTTCCTTTGCCACGGAGACTCTGCACAGCTCGAAATTAACGCCAAACACGAGCAATCTAATAGGATCTGACACTAACACAGTAAATGTTTGATGCGCGGATGATTTCAACAAGACGATATAAGAGGTAATGATAGAATAATAAAGGCCATCCAGATATAAAGAAGAATGCTCGCTACGGCTCTATGGTTCATCAGATTGAGAACTGATAACTTATTGATACATAAAAAGTACAGTGTCCTACTTCGAACATTTTCTGGATGGCCAACTCCCCTGTCAGCGCATCTATCACAGGCTTATACAGTCATCGATTACCCGCCTTCTGCGAGACAGCGGAAAAACTGCATCGGTTCTAACCACTATAGCGGAAACAGCATTTCCGCAGAAGCATGCTGCAGAGACCTTCATGACTGGCGGTAGTTGGAGTGTCAGATATTCGCGGAAGTCTTGCGAAAAATTGTGCTTATCTAAATGCAGTACTGTTGCGGCGATCAACCTTCAAATTATAAGCTCTGTTCGAATTTCTTGATCCCACAAAATTAAGCTCAACGAACTATACACTAACGTAGCCCACCGGCATCAGTGACAAAACTCTTTATGCCGAATCAACATTTTATGTGGTTCATGAAATGAACGCGTAACAATATCTCGCCAAATATTCTCTATACTGTGCCATGAATGTGGATTCAATTATATTGAACACTGTTCGAATTCGTTGAAATGGCCGGGTAGGTTGTCCCTCCAACTCCTGTAGTGCCCTCATAGTCTCGATATGGACTACGTTACAGAGCATACAAAGTCTACAGTTTCTACATGTAAAAGCTCTCGCTACAAGTACGTTCATAACTCATTCGCTCGCTTTATTTAGTTACTTTTATTATTTTAGTACTTGGAACTTCGGTTTAGTCGGCCCGTTCGAATGGTGGCTGTCATCATCTACACTATTCAAATGGTGAACTGCTTTACTTCTGTCAATATTGTCTTTCAAATATGTGGCGGAGGCAAGCATATTATTTCAACTCATCTGTCACTGTTTCATTGTCTTATCGCAGACGATCTATGTGGCTATAGCCCTTTACGCTCCAGCTGTGGCTTTGTCGGAAGGTGAGTGACACGTCAGCAGTTTATACCGAGTAGTAAGCGTTCACAGCAGCGGAATTTCGTACACCAAAAGTTGCACTGGAATTTTGGAGTTAAACACCTAGCAACACAGCTAGGCAGAACTATATAGGTTTGGAATATTAGCTGCAGATTTAGCTTGGCGTCTAAGTTCAGACGCGTCGCTTTTGACGAAGGGATTAGTGCAGTATATTAGTCACCCTTGACACTTGTAAAGAAATGCCTGTTGCGTGCGCAGCGTTCCAGCATTCGAGAAGCGTAACACGGCTTTTTGTTTCAGTGACCGGCATGACACTGTGGTCAGCCGTTGCAGCCATTGGTCTAGTGTGCACAGTTTACACGAGCATCGTAAGTATCTACCAAAGTTCTCAACGACCACGTTTGGCGATACTTGTGGCCAATGCATGATGTAGCAGCTATTCAGCTGGAGAGGACTTGTCCATGCAGGGAGCTCTTATAATATCATTTATCGTACTTCGGTGCAGTGCGACTGCATCGAAATTGCAGGACACAGTGTTACAAGGTGATTTCGTTTCGAGATTCCCAATCTCATGACGTCCCATAAATGATGTCTGTCATCAAGTGCAATTTACTCAAGCCATACCTCGTGCCATGAATTCGTTTGCGTTAGTTTGACACGCTCTTTGTATTGTGGCCATTCCATCAACTCTGGTACAGGCTGAGGCTCACGTGGTCTCATCAACACTGTATACCGGGTATCACATAAGCATGAATAGTAAATGTTTTTCTTCTTCCGCACGTGCGTCACACTACACTGCACACTTCTCAGTTGCGTGCGTAAAGGAAGGAAGTCAATCGCTCTTCATACTAAGTAACGGTAATTGTGGAGCAATCGCATTCATTCATATTCGAACGAACAATGGCGGAATTCGATCGCTAACCTTGTATCGGCTAACCTTGGCTAAGGCTAAGTAAGGCCTTGTATCGGCTAAGGTATCGGCTAACCTTGGTACTACGTGTTCAATAGTGCACGTAGAAGTTCAAAATTTTTCTGCGTCACTGTTAAGCCTGTGAAGCCCTTTACATGGCGCTAACCCAGAACAAAGCCGCGTTAGCACTGTTTGGGTGATCCATGTGTGCAGTAGGTTGGATTCGTTCCATTCTATGAACATCAGGAATTCTGTTTACCAAACGCTTCAAATCAGCTTTCTTTCCTTCTTCTCTGGGGTGGGATTAAATTTTAATAAAATTATTGGGCCCTTCTTTTTGTTGTTCAGAAACGACTGATAATCGAATTTAGCTTGAGCTCAATATTTACGAGGTGGGACATTTTGTGAAAAAACGTGAGCGGCTATCTAAAAAAGATAAGAAAAAGAAAGTCAATGTAATTGGTCTCCTGGTCCGTCTGGCCATTCTGGACATATTACTGTAGTGTCCGAAGTGACATGTAGCTACCGGCCCGTATAGATCTGCACTCGAACTATCGGTGGCGGCTTCGCCTCGGCAGCTCACATTTTCTGTTTTACCGTGGGCTTTCTCTTCTTGCGCTACTCTCTTGCAATGCCTTTTTTTTTTTTTTTTTGCCGCGCTCATAGCTCTTGCTCAAACCGTATGGCTCACAGTATGACAGCGTGGATAGGCTATGTGTGTGTACGTGTG
>JARGYV010110215.1:0-27783 GCA_029532675.1 Ornithodoros moubata | reverse complement strand
CCTAGGATTATGGCATCGTTAGACCAACCCCTCCATATCTTTTATTTATCTTTTCCTTCTGCCACCGGCTCCACTCCGATGATTATGAACGCCGAGAAGCATTCCTTCATTCGCTCAGACTGAATACGCCCAGCATGTGGCACCTGGCAAGGTTTCCAGGGTACATCCCGTGTGTTCCTTTATACGCACACACTCAACTTTCCCCACTGAATTGGGAACCCACTATTTTTTTTTCGTGTTATTATAACGTCTATAGAAACGTAGAAGTGATGTGAATCCTCACTTGTATGTAACTTACGTCCCCAGGTTTTTGTTGATACGCACACTTCGGATGATGACTATTTATGCAACCGTCATGCATCTCAACATTCTAAAGCACAATGCTTCCATTTGACATTGTCAGGACAGAAATGGCTAGGGTCACAAAATGTAACCTGATTACCAGCAGCCTTCATCGTACAAGCGCTTAGACGAACGACATTGTGAACCTTAAGAAGAGAAAAGAAAAAAAGAAAAGGAATCTCAAGGGCGACACAAAGGGGATCCAAAATGGTCTCGGGGGAGTCACCAGCAGATCTTGCCGCAGCATCCTCTTGCCTCACATACGAGCACAAGTGGGGCGGAAGATTGGAACCTGCGCCACAGTCGTCAGTCATCCTTAATATCCACTCAAAATGAGGGAAATAGGACCAGGGGCATCACTCTCAGGCTCCGGTGTCGCCCAATAAGACCAGGCCGCCCATTCTTAATGGGGATCCTCTTTCTTCACCCCCTTTCTCTCTTTCTTTTTTGTCGTCTGCAGGTGCTTGGTGCGCCTTGTTTGGTCCAATCGTGTCCGAAGGTCGTAATTATTGCGGCAGGAATAGTTAGGTTGAAATCTAAAATCGAATCAGAAGCTGCAACAGCAGACGCGAAGAGCATGGTACCCCATTAGCAACAGTCTATAAGATGTTACGATATTCAATCAGTCGTCGTATAGTGGTGCGGGTAGTGGTGGGAGACGAAACAGAGGGGTTGCTCTAACGCTACATAGCCGAGCTACCCCACACTTTACTAAAGGAACGCGAAGTCACGATATCACTTACTGTAACCTTCGCTCCGCAATCTTCCTGATGGAGCTGACCACGGAATGGAACGGAGCTCGCCGATAGGTTGGTGTCAGCTTCTGATGTCGAAAGAGCAAGTGCTCTTTATGTTTCAGGTGGTGCAAAGGGTGTAACAACCTTCCGTGAAGCTTTTGAAGTTGAGCGCTCTTTAGACTTTTCGATGGTATTGTAGTTGAATGTTCAAATACTCGATTCCTTACCGAGGAACAGCTTGTTTTGGGGCGAGGTGATTCGTGTGCACGTACATTTAAATTTAGTATGCATGTTGTATATCTGTTGCTGATAGGACTTTGAGCTGTGGAGTGTGCTTCGAGAGGGATAATGAAGCAAATAAATAAACGAAGCATGCGCAATACTTACAAGATATCTATTTGTACGTTATGTTGCTCAAGACCCAGAACAGGACGAGCAAGCAGAATGTAGCAAATGTGTTTCAAAACGCAGCATACACTCTAAAAACGGGACTTCATCGCATAGCACGGCGTAAACCAATTCCCAGTGGGAGTGATATCTCAACCATACACTTAAAAGGTAATCTACTTTCTTACGCTCTGCACAGGCTCAGCCAGCAGCGTTAACATAACAACGGCCATGCCCCGGTGACGAAACAAAGAGACCTCCAGACAGAAGTGAGCCCCACACTTATCAACAAAACACGCCTAAAATGCGTGACAACAGATGAACACGCACGAGCACCTGCTCATTTGCTGCTCTCTCGACGACGCCATCATTATATAAGGCACCATCAATCGGATTCACCCACTCTCTCCCAGCCCGATCAACTTGTAGCCTCCCGCGGATGCCCGAATGTTCGCCAGGGAAGTCGCTTAGCTGGCCCATTACGTGACATTGGAGATCCGTAATGCTCACACGGCTGTGATTAAATGGAAGCTCCGAGCCGATTCCTCTTTCTCCGCCTGAGCCCCGTTTCCTAAGAGCTGGTCATTCTTCTTCTTCTTTTCCCCTCTTCCCGGTTGTCATGGACGGGTCAGAGAAGAGAGATTGGCAAGACGAAAATGGTCGTGTGAAATAAAGGATACTAGCGATGGAAGGGGGAAAAAAAAGAAGAAGAAATAGAGTACGCATGAACGGCTGCCAATAAAATCAATCGAACAGCTCCTTGGAGTGACGTTGCAATCTGGCACGAAAGAGGGAGGAAAGGGGTGGCGAGGAGGACGTTGGCAGAAGACACGGAGCACGCTGGCAACATCTGGTAGCTTTCTTGAGCTTCCCTCAGTCATTTTGAAGTGTCGACGGCTGTGAACTTTTAACATGTCAGTGGGGTGAAGAGCGCGTCAAGGTCCTCCTCGTTGCTTGCTCCTAACCCGCGGCTGGAGTCGCGGGAAAAATACCGCGCAGGGCATTTGCTGTGCACGTTTGTTTAGTTTGGTCGAACGCTGCCAGGTGTTGTGTATCCGGCGCGATAAGTTATTTCTTGCCGTAAAGGAGTGAGGCTGGAACGCATGGAAACGGGAGTCAGTGTGGTAGTAGAGGAGTCCAAATGCAAGAATGACGTCGAGTGTGTTTTGCCTTGTCTTGTTCGTTTAAGCAGATCCAACGTGATTCAACTGTCAATAGTTTTTCATCTTACTCGATTACAGCTCTTACAAGGTTGAAGTAGTTATCGTATGTGTCAGTTATCTTTGATTTTAATGAATAATAGAATGCTGTGTAGCAAATCTTAACACACATATGATGTAATAAATAGCGTGATGGTTAACGTTTTGGCAAAAACGAGTATGCAGGCATAATTCGTCAGTGAAAACTCCTTGTGGAAGGATGATCAACGGAATGCTTCACAATTATGTTTCCTTTTTCTTCGCAATACTTCTTCTTCTTCTGCCTTCTCCCTTCTGCATACTCCTTTGCTCGTCTTTCTTTCTTGTATTTTTCATGCGCCTCCCAGCTCTCGTGGAGAGCTTGCTTGAAGTTCTTGACTGCCTCCCTTACTCCCATCTCCGAATCGAAGTAACGTACCGAGGACTGACATGTAACGAAGGGTGAAGCGTGTAACGCTCAGCTGGTACCACTGCTGTCCTATTAAATGCTGCTTCAGTTTGGTTTGCGGTTCCCGCCAAAATGCCCTCGTTTCCCGGTTCTCCATCTAGATGGCAGTCAATACAAGTGTTGGGCTTCTAGGTTCACAGCCAGTAGCGAACCGCCTTACACCAACACTGTACTGTAACTTGCTGATACTCAAAGTACTGTACCAAACTCAAGTAAAGGACTTCGCGTCAAACCTAGGAGGCAGACGTACTTCGACAGATAGGTTGGCCGATAGTGCAACGGTTGGCAGGCGTCTTTGCGGATAGACTACACGGCGAGCAGTACGTACCGACAGAGTCGTCACCTGGTGAAAGATGTATTAGAAACATCCTTTCCCTAATGCCCATATGGTGCTCCTGAAAGAAAGCCAGTTGAAGAAAGCCAGCCGTGATCATACTTAATTTCATTTACTCACCTCGCACACAGTGTTAATAGGGTGGAGTACCACATCAGGAGTAGTGCATCTCCCCACATCATCGTCATCATCATTTATTGTTGCTTCTGTAAGAAAACACAGGGACACTTTCGCTCTTTGAGCTGTTGCAAGGTGGTAGACGGTCGAAAATTTTAGAGTTACCTAGGCCACGAAAAAGACTATGCTGCTTACCCTGTATTTACGCGGATATATAGGTCCTTACTGCGGTAAACATGAACAATCATACAAGGAATGAAATGAATGCATTTGCTGTGCCACCCCACGTGACACGGACGTGGTAAAATGCGATCACGTAGGAAATACTCGCCACAGAGGACATACTTTTATGAGCCATTCTCTCGACAACCGACGGTCTCCACTTTGTGAGTGAAAAGAATGCTTTCATAAAAGTATCCATGAGGAGGAAGCAAGCAAGCGCTTTCAAACACGAACAGTCAGGTGTATTCGTGCTATATAGAAAGTAACTTTGTTATACGAGGCCGGGATATTAATAAGGTCGCCTGGCTTACATAACGTAGCGACGCGCCACAAAGACTGTTTCAAAGGATGCATTTTGTGAGGGGAAGTCGTGAGATAGGTTGGCAACTATTGTTCGAAGTTTCGAGGACCTTTTTGCTCTCGTTCAGAAAGTCAATGGGAGTTGGGTGCATAGAAGTCTCGAAATTCCATGGAAGACACGGTGCGGCATACTTTCGCGTGTTTTTGACCGCGCGCAAAATGAAAGCTATTTCGTCAATGCTAAAAAAAAAGCATCTCTCAGTCATCTTCTATACACCTGTGACCGTTACTTAAGTGACTACATTCCTTACGGATATTTATTTACTTCATTTCTTTTATTTATGTATTCGTTGTAACATAGGCTTCACCCCGCCTGCTGATCCATTGCATTCGAGTGTACTCCGAACATGTGTCGCTCTGAAATGTGTTTTATCGCACGCTTCGGCAAGGGTACGACTAAAGTCAACTATCATAGACGAGTTATCGCAACTGCGCCGCTAGACAGGATACGCATTATGAGAGCTGACGTTACAAAACTCTCTATCTTGACATTCTGTCACATGCTGGATGCGTCGTACGAAGCGCTTATCTATGGGTTTTAACTTCCGTAAACACGGCACGGGGACAACTCTCATAGTGGCCGGGGGACCAGGGGACGCACACGAATGAAAGGATAACCAGTAAAGCGCTGTGCGTGATTGGCCTATACGATAGATGGTGACGTCACTAACCCACGTGCGTCCAAGAGGCATGGTCACGTGTTTGCGTGTTCCTTTTTCGTCCCTATTCTCTGCCGTTTTCCTTGACTCGCGAACTTTGCAACGCATCATGCATTTGTATAGCTCGCCTAACGCTGGTTTCGGGGGCCCCCTCCACTTTTCTTTCTTTTATGGGGAAAGTGCACTTTCTAGATAAAATAATGAATGACATACTGCTTTTGATTCCTCTGATACATGCATACGCAAAAAGAAAAACAAAGAAAAGCGTCGTATCTTTCTCTTTTCCTTCTGGCAACCTGGGCTGAAAGTTAGGCGCGCATTATTTTCGGAGTTGTCCGACTTGCTGTTGTCGCGCACTACGCGTATCGTATAAATCTTCATACGATATATAGAAGGCACGCTGTACACGCTGCAGGTATATAGAGAGCGCAAGATACGGGCATTATTCGCAGTCTACACACCCTGCCGCGCTATTTATGACCTCGCAGTAACCTATAAATCACGCTTGCAGCGTCTCCGTAGTGCAATTGATTCTATGCCATCCCTTCTATATTTATGACATCCCCTCAAAATATTTACACTTCCAGATTAGGCCCCAACAGGGCGGGGAGGCTGATTTTTTCTTGGCCTTTTTCTGTAACAGGCACGTCATTCTTCTGCAAGCTGAACCAACTTCTGAGACGACCGCTCGCTAGAAGTTTGGCGTTCGACATCCTGAGATGACTTACACCCAGGGACTGGTATAGAAAGTAGGCTTTTTGATTACGGGAAGAAAATGCATAGAGGGCTTGACACCGGTTAGTGTGTGCCGCATTTCACGCGAGAGAGACTGGTCCACAGAACGGCAATTGTGGCATCGTTCGTCGTTGTCTCGCGACGTTATCATCATATTATAGATAGATAAAACGTATCAATGAGTGAACTTGATTACAACCTAAGCCGTGCAATGTACTGGAACTGGGGTACAGTAGAGGTTGACGGATGGATTAAGGTTGCTTTTGTAGACACACCCGACGACCACCCCTAATGCACTTAATACACCTAATCTTACCTAACAGGAACAAAATCCGCGTTGTTGAATGAAACATAGGTGTTTGGAGCGAATGAACTTCCTCCTTCCCGAAGTCGATTTGGCGTGAGCGCTTTGACTCTGGGCAGAAGCATTCGACAACAGCTGCCCCACAGATAGCGCGGCCTCCCATCCCCAGCGTCGAAGAAGTAGCATGTAAAAGGAGCTGCTCCCATCTGGACTACTTCTCATCTTGCATCACCGACGTGAGTTCCTCCTGCGCTTTGCCTTCTTGCATCCTTGCGTGGAAGCACTCGTCAGACGGCTGCGGAAGATGACTTTGTCAACGGCTGCGGGGAAAGTAGGCGAGCGAAGAAAGCGGCTTGGCTGTCAATTCTGCCTTATTATCGCACGCGTGCATCACTCGGCAAATGAGCTGGACGTCACGTGTGTAAAAACTGTGGTTATAGCAATAAGTTCTGCTTTGAAAATGCAATGTAACAATATATGAACCATGAAACCAGGCATCATGATTACCATCATAAGATTGAACAGCAGGGCAGAATGTTTCCTTTGTGAGGCAGATTCATCATCATCATCATCACTATCGTCATAGTGAATCGTCACTTGTGAAAGATAAACCTTTGTCTCGGTAAGTATTGGATATAATGTTTTGACATCATTTATGGATAATAGGGTCTTACAATGTAAAAAAAAATATTACAACATAATTAATAAAAATAAATAGTGCAGCAGCAGCAAGCAAGACCTGCAGGAAACTAAAAAAAAAAATACAAAGATTTGATTCGACAGCACGGCCTTGTGCTCGTTTAGATGTTAAAATCACATTAGGCGAAATTCTGTGCCGATCATAATGAGCGCTGCAATCGACTCCAGAAGCCACGCCAGCACTGTTGACGAGATCTACGCGTATGCTCTCAGACGAAGTGACACTTCACGTGGTGTAAATTCAGGCGATCAATTCGATAGAATATTATTAAATTTATAAGAAAAGACCGTCTACCGTTGTCGTCACCTTTCAAATACTGCTTTTCAAAAAATAAAAATGCCTAAATTCTCGTCTCGTCGTGGGATGTAAGTGCAATAAAAAAAAGAAGAAGGAAAGAGGTTCAGTACGCATTGACACATCGGATTCCTTTCGCGGTGCAGAAACTGTGCGCTCTGTGTAATGTGAAGGAAAAGGTCAGAGTTCGTAGACCTTGCGAAGTGCGTCAGTGGAGAGTTATTAAACATACTCGTCGTGTATTTATGCGCTGGCAATGGGGTTGGGCGTGAGATTTACTGATGGGATAAAATTAATTTCCGAAACTGTGAATGCATATGGTTGGCCCGGACCTTGTACCCGACACGGTGGGATGGTAGATAGGGAAATACGAAGATATAGTCTGAGTCAAGGTGAAACCTGCCATCTTCGGACAGCATGAATGTAAGCGCTTCAGGCTATGTCGACTAATAAATCGGTTGTCAGTGGATCGCCGTGTCGCGTGTGTGCTTCATCCGTGACAGTATTTCAAATTCCGCTCGCTGTTTTCATCAAATCATTCGGACTACAATTCTGTGCAGCAGGTCTCGCAGACACGAATGCTGTTCACAAAGGATCATTGATTGATATCAAGGGTTAATAAATTATGCTTCCTGGTGAGAGGGAGCGAGAGGGCCAGAATAGATCAGCCTGGGAAGTAATGAACATACTACCAAGCTTCTATCAGCTCTTTTTCATTCTGGGGTATGAGTACGCATATACGTTAGAAGGCCGTGGGGGCTAGAAAGCAGTGCTAAAAGAAATGGGGTCTTGTCAGTCGAGAAAGTAAGACAACCCGTCGTGGCATCGAAACAGAACCTCTGGCGGTAACTATAGGGCACAAAATTATTGTGAGGTGCATTGAAGTATCACTAAGGATCACGAGGGTTTTTTTTTTTTTTTTGTCACAAAATATATCGGCTTTAGGGTGGTGTGCTCCGAGTAACTTTCATGAAGTTTGTAATGTTCTCGAATCTCATACTCTCTTGGTGCATGTAGATGCCACATTTTGTTTGCCCTGCACTCTCAAAACAAATTTTAACCGTATAACGTTGCGAGGAACAGTTGCTTTTCCAAATGTCATTGCTCAGTGACACTCAAAAAAGTCTGCTAAAAAAAACAGGGGCGGTGACAGCGGTGGGAGGAGTCCATCCGAACGGGTGAGGCTGCGAAGTGGCAGGGTACGCGCCCTGGTCCCTCTGTACTTGTTAGGAAGTAAATAGATGGTACGCATATGCCCTGTGTTCGGTGTTAGCTACGAACATTCCGTTTAGCGTGTAATGATGGCGAAATATGTAACATACTCAATTACACTCACTGGAAGGGCTTTGTTCAGTGAGCAGGAGTCTTCACCATCTCATCCAATTACTGTGCTTATTACTAACTTTCGATGCTTCTTCGCTGCACACCGACCTCCTTCTCACTGCAGTTTGCATTGTGTACGTCCCCGGCCTTACTGCGTTCTCTGCTACTTCATTCTCCCTGCAGCTTCATGCTACTAGGAACAGCGTACATCCCATTGTTTGCTTTCCTTTACAGCTTTCGCCTGATCAAACTCATCCCTTTTCCTTTCAAATTCTTGTTATCGCGACGCGATCGCGAAGAAAAAACATTAAATAGATAAAGAATCGGATCAGCACGCAAGACGCACTACAAGCCACCGACCCTACATAACTGTATTACGCGTCATCTACACACTGACGTAAATAGGACAACTGTAAGCGAAAAGCCTTTCAAATAGGCATAAGGTGTGTCTAAAGATTTGCTCATAATTCTGCAGCGCTATGGACGACGTCGCACATACTGCAGTAATACTTGTGGCGGCCTGTCTGTCTCCCTCCTGAGGCGCTGTTTCGGGTTCACAGGAGGCATTTCAAGAACATACTTAGAGGGACGTGACGCATAATAAGTCAACCGATAATGTGGCATCAGCACACGACTTCTCACGCAGCAAAGCGCGTGCATACTGATATAGCCTGAGTCGCCTTTCGGTGAACTCAGAATTGGCTAGCCCCTGATGAAGTTAATAAGCCCACAGCACATGCAAATATCTGTATTTCTCGGTATCCCATACGTAAATGGCTTAGCTCGATTATTGTTGATATAATAGTTTCGAGACAACAGCATCTATCTGCATTCAAAAATTTCTTTTTCGATCGAAACACGATTTGAGAACTGCCCGTCCCGTATGCATAATTGACGAAAGGCGACAGGTGAGCGTTGCTGTCTCCGAATGCTAAGCCACTATAGCCCATGCACAATGGCCCCGATATATCGCAAATCCGATCGATTCAACGCTGTCTCTCTTGACTCTTACCGGCTTGCCTACGGTAGTTCGCCTTCACGTCTCATTTCCCACGCACAGTCTGGTTCGTCGACAGAGGATTATGTTTCGCCTCCGTGTAACCGCAGACACCGAAGCTGCTGACCATGTCCTGCGTGATACGGAACGTTGTCTAGTCAGCCAGCAAACGCTACAAAGAAGCCTTTTAGCGTGGCCGCAATTTCAGGCCTCAAGGAAAGTCAAGGTCCAACACTGTCAAGGCTCCATGTTATTCGTAATGGTTATTGTAAGTACTGGGTCTATGAATGATTTAGATCCCTATAAGAGTCGATTGGATTAGGTTAGATAACGTTGCCTTCCATTGGATTGAATTTAGGAAAATTAAATGTCCTGACCACCTCAAAAAAAAAAAAAAAAATACGGCTAAGCAAGGTGCTCCTCTTTCTTCTTCCAGTGTCTATTCTGTTTGTTTCGAACATATAATTCCAAAGCAACCGCATTCCGTGCTGCACCTGTACTGTACTGTGTGCGCGTTAACTGTGTACTGGATTACCTTCATTGACTGACTTGACTTTATTCACAAGACTACAATTGTTTTTTTTTTCGTCTTGAAACCTAAATTTTCTTTGCATATTAACAGAGAGCACTTCCCCAATGAAGTTCAGGGAACACACACACAACATGAGGGATAGTTGAGCACTCTCTTGTGCATACTTCGCGAGTGAAGAGCTCTGATTCGACTTTAATAAAGAAAGAAAGAATGACGGAAGAGTGTTTCTGTTCACTACATTGATTTCCGATAACCGAGACACTGCAAGAACAATGCAGCGTAAAATAGTCACGAGAAGAAACAAAAGATGGTCAAAAAGTAAGAAGAGGACAAAACGTAGAACGTGATGAACATATTCGGCCGTTCTGCTTCAGAGCACACAAAGGGATACAGGAAAGAGGACACAGCGGAGGATCTCGCTGTTACGCTAGAGAAGGTTCGCGAACCCCAGGCTTATAGATAGACTCGTAAGGACTGGAAACATATGAATGGGAACGAAGGCCATATATTTTTCTGTCCACCTCTCCATTGCGATGCTGGGCTGTTCCTCTGGTCGGAGAACAAAAGCAGAATTTGGAAGACGAGTGTTCTCTGTGTGAACCTTCATGCACGGCATAACGGGCAGTACAGTTCCTCTGGCTGGAGTACAAAAACAGGATTGGGAATACGATTGCTCTCTTTGTGAATCTTCATGCACGGCATTAAGGGCAGTACAGTCCCTCTGGTTGGAGAACAAAAGCAGGATTGGGAAGACGAGTGTTCTCTGTGTGAACCTTCATGCACGGCATAACTGGCAGTACAGTTCCTCTGGCTGGAGAACAAAAACAGGAATGGGAATACGATTGCCCTCTTTGTGAATCTTCATGCACGGCATTAAGGGCAGTACAGTTCCTCTGGTTGGAGAACAAAAACAGGATTGGGAAGACGAGTGCTCTCTGTGTGAACCTTCATGCACGGCATAACGGGCAGCACAATTCCTCTGGCTGGAGAACAAAAGCAGGATTGGGAATACGATTTCTCTCTTTGTGAATCTTCATGCACGGCATTAGGGGCAGTACAGTTCCTCTGGTTGGAGAACAAAAACAGGATTGGGAAGACGAGTGCTCTCTGTGTGAACCTTTGTGCACGGCGTTAAGGGCAGTACAGCACATTGAGGAGAATCGGCAGTTGCAATTTGTAGAGAAGTTGAATTGGGATTCTTCGAATTCACAGTCGCCGTCGTCTGTTTGTTTTGCGATGGCCAATTTCCTGCAGAAAGTCGCTCGAAGGCTTTGGCTGGAGAAAGCAGCTTCTGAGCATTGCAAAACCCTGTTTCCCACGTGCAGGCCTTCTCTTTCCCGCCTTTCTCAACAGAAAACACTGTCGCTGCCTTCGTACTTCCTCAATAACGTTTCTGGCCGTCTGTCACTTTCTTGCGCGCGTGTGCAGGCCCCATCGCACTTGTGAAACTCACGATATGTAAACCCCTAGAAGCACGCTTTTCCTAAACAATTAAGCTAACCATTTGGACTTACGTGCAAGAAGTTTTGATCCACCTGAGCGCGTCCTGAGGAACCTCCTCGTGACAACTAGACTGCTCGGTAAATTCTGATTTCATCCTACGACCATATCATCATATAGCATGTACCCACCCACACAGAAAGGGGAAGGCGGTTGTCTGTCTCATTAGCGGACAGTAGCCCCAGCTCATCATCGTTTGCGTATATGTGTTGAGTGCAGTGCCACAAACAACAGACTAAGGCGGAAACATGCAGTTTTCTCGCTGAATACCCTAGATAGCCCTACTCTTAATTTTTGTTTTCCGCGCCATTTAATGATACATCGTTCACCTAAATTTAATTCCTGAAGAACTGCACCTGCTAGATAAAGTATTACACGTTTCCATTACCTTCTAGTAGTTAGACCACTACTCTTGAAATTATCGCAAGATGCGCTCGCGATTGATTAATGCTGGCATGGACTGATTACGCACATGGGGTTCCAGATGAGCACCATTGACGCTAACTCGCTGGGGAGTGACGAACGATCTAAAGGGTTCAGATATGAAAACTTAGGCCGCCTTTTTACGGAAAACTGCCTCGAGCATCAACGATGTCTTCCTAAAGAAAATGTTCTGCTGATGAACAGGAGGACAGACAAAAAACAGACACCTTAAAGATAGCTTCACCGTACAACAAGGTCAAAAGGAACCAGCTTGCATAAAGACAGCGATCTGGTTACTTATTGGTCGAAAACGGTTTTGTAACAGCTAGTCTATTGCAGCTATTCTAAGCGTCGCAAAATACACATACCTTGTGCTTCATTACGCACCTACTGTTTTACTTCATCCCCTGCACAGACTTCGCCTCAGCGTTGAGTTTACGTTGCATTTATTATTATTATTAATTTTCGCTGTGGTCCAAGCAAACAATAAATAAATAAATGATCCGACGCAGCGCAGCGCATAAAACTTATGCTCGTGGTGTGGTTATTTGTTTGCAAAAAAAAAAGGAAGAACACACACCACGGATCAGATCAGAACAGGATCAGCGAAAAGCCCTTCACTCTGGGAGCCCTTATGACACCCAATACGGCACCTCTGCAGAACATCGACCTGTGCGCTTCGTTCCTTTACGAGGTTCGTCGCAACCCCCAAACTACGTAAACACCAATTCATGTTAAACGGTACGCGTACACTACATAAGGATTGCAGGGCTGCCAAAACGTGGATGGCACCTGGTTGCGCCCGCACTTCCTAATACAGTCGATTACGCTTTACAGTGTGGTGCACCTTTCTTTCAAGCGCCCAGCATCCGACGCAATGATTACAAAAGGTATTCCAATTCGCAAAGGTGATCAATCTTCGTCGAATAGATAGTGAACGCGCTTATTGCTGCTTGCAAATAGAGATGAGCTTCCAGCACTATAAATCCCAGTTACGCGGCAGGCTTCTTCTGCCTTCTCCTCCCTGGTCATAGACTATATGAAGGCATAGCGTCGAAACGAAGCCCGATACCAGCCACGTGACACCAGAAGGTTCGGTTATTAAAGGCAGGGTGCTTGCGCCACCCCGTCGGCAGAATATGGCGCAGCTGCATAGTCTCGATAATGGGAACGCAAACCCTTTCGCATCGGCATCTTCGAAAGGGATGAAAGCCATTCTCGGCGTATGAATGGCCATCAGTATTCTCCTGACTTAGAGCACGATTGCTCTGTTTGAATTGGAAAGTTCGCAAATATCACTTTTTTTCTTTACGTTTGAGGACGTGCAAGGTATCACCTTGAATTGTCGGTGCCAGGTAATGTGGTGAAGTTGTAGTTCAGCGGATCTGCGGATCTGAACATCCACCTGACGTACCTGTATATTCAATAGAAGAACCTCGTGTTCTCAGCGTCTATAGTGTGTTGGGAAATTTTTCATCTGCCTGTTAATGGTTTTTCTAGATTGCGTGGTCTACCTTGCTTTGTTTAGGCTGACTCCCTCCGGCAATGCAGTTTATTGACCATACTGCTGATTAGTTTCCTGACATGATGCCTCGTGATTAGGGAAATGCTATCGTCCACCAGAGTGCCAGCGATCATTCTGGAATATTGTGCACATGCATGTTTGGTGCTGTGGTGTGCCTCGGTGAAATTGGGAATTTGAGTTCCCGGGGATGGTTTATATGATGTATTATCTTCAACAGTTACCAATTTCCAACTCAATCGCCTCGGGAGTAAACTATGCCCAAAACGCGATTCTTTTTACCCAGGGGAAAAAAAAAAAGAAGAGGCGTTTTTTCTTTTAGGATAATAACGTGAAGATTGCGTGCATCGGAGATACTTTTTTCCAAAAAGTCACACCATCATCACATCATCAATCATGGTTAAGCCTTTCTAAAAGGAAAAAAAAAAAAAAACTCTAATTGAAACGTTAATTAACGATTAACGAATTTGACTGAATTTGCCGTCCTCTTAACATCAGCAAATACCCACGTGTACATTTAGGCCTTACACATTCCACACGCTTTCGACACTAACAGAGCGAGATACTCATATAAGCAGCAAACATTATCTTCTCAAACATAGCTCCTGACTGTACTGTCTGGTGTGTTGGTGTATATGTGCGGTAGTGATCCTGTTGGATTTGCTGCTGGACATTTGTAACTAATATAGACCTTTCATCTTCATCTCGTACGTCAACACAGCGGCATTGGGATATGGTACTGCATCATCTCTGGTGAAACATCCTACCTCACTGTTATCATTTATTATCTATCTATATCCTTAGCGGCCCGAGTTTCATAACAGCAGATCAAACACAGACATCGTCGTGGTCCAAATATCAAGCCAATCTCGTCAAGAAGGCAAAGTTCACTCCACCTTGTTCCACAGCGGTACCCAGGAGGCCGCGAACAAACATTTAAACGAGATGTAATGTAGCAGCCTTACAGCTCGTCGGAGGCATATCTGACAAATCATAAGGGACGACTCTGTTTACCTTTGATTTTTCGATCATATAGGACGCAATCGTATCCACATGTTCTCCTTGTTACCCTGGGGAGAGACGGAACTCAATTGAGCTGCGAGGCTGCCTCTGCAGCTTGAGCATGCGTGCGTCGACTGAGAAGCTTTTGTATATCGCTGGAAACGCGGTTGCTGGAAACGCTGGAAGCGCGCAGCCCCAAAAAGAACTGCCGCGTTGACAGTAGCAACGAAAATTGTCGTATTTTTCGTTGATAGAAAAGGTGACTTTTGGTCAGCGACGGTTGGGCTGTTTCATTGCAACAGAGTGGATCAAATTTCGGCACGACACATTTACTATTTGAGATTGTTGTCGTGTAGGAAAAGCAGAAAAAGCATGAGTTTTGCGCAAATTTATTCGCTTTTAAGTGCACGCTTAAACAGAGAACTGCATAAGGCCCATTAACGATGAGAACGGCACGAATGTTTGTTAACTATAGCTGATATTGCTCAGGGGTTTTTGTAGCTCTCGAGAACCTTATCTTCTTTGCGGTGCCTTATAATCGACTCATATCCAGCTGGTAGTGGGCACGCGAGCACCTTACAGGAAAGGCTCTTATTATAATTATACAAAGGCTCTTAGCTGTTTTTCCGCTGTACAATTCTTTAAAAAAGTACCACACTTAACAAAGAGAAAAAGAAATCCCCATACACGGGTTGCTGCCGCAAGGGGGCAGAATCTTGTCGCTCTGTTTGTCAGCACATGCCGGCTTGTAAAGCAACCATCTGGGACCCCCTGTGTGCGTACAGCAAGGTCGAACAGGTCATTGGAAGCCAAGCAATCCCAGCCGCGCTTTTGTTAGGTGCCCAATCGAGATTGATTCCAAGCATCCCTTCTAATAAAGATTATACGTTGAGCTCCTTTATTTCGTACATTCTTTAGCCCTGCCTTTGTGTAGTTCACATCGGAGTTGACGTTTATTGACGTTGTCCGCCAGCGACATCAATCTTCATTTATTATTATTTTTTTCTTGAGTCATTTTGTCCCAAGCGAAAGACCCACACAATGGAAGCACACTCTTAAGTGGTTCGCGCAAGTATACACGTTACTTAATTTAAATTATCCCGGGTCGGAGTGTGCACAATATTATCTACCTCCGTGCTACTTCTGCTAATAAGTCCCCCTCTCCCACTTGAACATATCCCTGCAGGGTGTGTACAGTGGTGAAGTCTCGCCCAAGCCTATGTTGACACTCAGACAAAAATTCCGTTCTGATCAAGAAATGTTTTAAGAAAGTCGGTCACAGTGTGGTTCAGAATTCTGCAACAAATAGATGTCAGCGAGATAGGCCAACAATTCCTTATAATAAGACCATCACCTTTTTCAAACACAGTCCAGTAAGCACCAGGTCATATGGTCATTCCCGCCAACGAAGCATGCAGCTGACCATAATGCGTTGCAGGCGCACGATAGGACACCATCTCACACCATCATATCACCCACAAGGGATAACCGATTTCTCACTGGACCTCCAGTTGCAACGCAACATCACCACAAGTTGCCTGCTGCGTGCAGTGGACCCAACGCTCAGTGATCGAGACTACATAATAACCTCGACCGTTTGCTTCCTTGATCCATTGCGTGTAAACTTTGACATTCCTTGCAACGGTAGTAGACGGCCACACGTTCTATGTTCCGATACCGCGTTGGTAAATATTTAACTGCTTGGTGAGAGCCTTTAACGCAGTTAAGCCTTTAAGCTGCGTGTACTTCAGTGACTGCGTAATTCGGCAGATGAGACTTCTGTCCGTGTAATGCTTTGTTAAGCTTCCTCGAGTAATACCAGTTGCGGTTCTCAGACTCGCACTCGTCCTTCCCACGTGCAATTATAAAACCGCTCTGGGCCAGCGAGCTTACATTGAACGGAAGCTGAGCTAATGGATATCATCATTTCTGGTCTCGTCAATATTTGCTTATGAAGCCGCGATCCAGCAGAACATTAAAGGGGTTGTGGCACTTGGACAAATGCGCTTCATTGCAGTCTAGTCATGTGGTATTGCAGCCAAGAATGCTGACGAAAAGAAAAGGGCAGCCTTGCTACATTTCGTAATCACCAAGATATGAAACATAAGTCAATTAGGAGACTTAAGAGATTCTGCTTCAAAACCTAGCAGAAATGCTTCGGCGAAACAGGCTCTCAACACTGTTATTTTCATCGAAAAGTCGTTAAAGTCGGCGAACTTTACGTCTACAGGGCCAAATCTTGTCGGAAACATTTACGCTCTAACGTCATAGCACGCTGAAGGACGGACGATTCCAGATGATGACCTCAAGGGGTCCCTACAGCACTGGGTCAACCGTGTTGTGGACCCAATGCCGGTGGACTGCTCTCTTAGGAGCTGGTTGCTACGAGACCCAAAATTTCTGTACGTAATTCTGACAGCATCAACTCATGCGAACCTGATGTCGGTTTTCCAGAAAAGCTGGACAAATGACGTGGTTCACGAGATGGTGCAACCTGAGAGCTTGTGGTGTTCAACCCGGTAGCGCGAAGACCTTACTAATCAGCAGCTGCCACGAGACAACCACACACGTTGTGAGTTGACGAAATAATAACTACTTTCTGTCGTGTCACCTCCAGCTAGGATGTTGCAGCGTCGTCACACCATTCTTCTTCGCCAGGATGCCGCGACAATATTTTTCGCCTGGCGACATTGAAACAGCTTCGTCTCAGATCTTAACGGGGTAAGTTGCCATGCATGCGCGACAAGGTTTCCAGTCAATATCCACGCGTGCTTTCTGGCATACAAGCTACGACTGCCGTCTAATGCACTTCTGCCGTAAAGTAAGGAAAGGACGCCAAATAAGGATACAGAAGTAGACCTCATATGCACGGAATGACTTCGAGAGTTGCTTGCAATACAAAACTCGAGGACTCAATGTTGAAAGCTCATGAGCAATTCAGAACCTTCAGTGATGCTTCCTCGAGTACGTTTTCGAATTTTCTTCACAAAGAATGCGTTATATTACAAAGGCAAGACGATTTGCATGTATTTTGTGTGAGTAAGTCGCAGTCGTTCCGGCATGGAACAAGAAGAAAATAAAAAGAGAAAGAAGAGAGAGAAAAAAAAAAAAACAGAAAAAGCGGACGAAGAATGAGTTTTGTTAGGGACAAAGACGCATTGATCGCTGCGGAGAAGTCTTAATTAAGATGTGTGGCGCCGAAGCAATGGACGGGTGGATGACGGATCGGCCAGAATAAATGCGCTTTGATTGAGCACAGTCACAGCGGGTTGCTTTATGTCTGACCTGTTGGGATGTTTGCAAGGAAATGTATGTTCGCATCAACTAATTTGAGCAACAGGATCCCTCCCCTCGAAATAACCTATCATTTGGCCGAATCGGGATATAAGACGATGAAGATGATGTTTTCGAGTGAAAAAGTTTCAGAAACATTTGTTTTCCTTTCTTAGCTGCTTTGTTCTCTCATACGCCGTTCGCAAAGATCAATCATTTGCGCCTTTTTTTTTTCTTTCTGTGCGCGTAAAGTCTACGTGCGACTGGCAACTGAAATAGGAGACACCACAAGGACGATGTTACACGACCTCTGATACATTTCATGAAATTTTGTCAGACAACAGCTCTGTAGTGACATATATGTATAGGTCGCCGATACAAAACCATTGCAAGGCGCGGAAGTAAAATAGTAGAGCAGCAAGACGCAATCATATTATTAACATAATGTGGACAAATTGCACTCAACATACACACCATTAACCACAGTTAACGCGTGAAAGTATAAGAGTTGAGAAACAGCGCAATTGGGTACAAGTGTGCATGGTACAACAAAACAATTGGGTCGTCTGCCTTCGTCTTCAACATTTTGTGGATGTTTAGAACACGTGTTGTGCTACTTCTAGCATCATCGTTTCTTTTTAAAATTTATTTACAGATATATACGCTGTTTAACCCACAGTGGCTAGAAGCTGCCTCAATAGACGACAAACTTCTTGAGCTTTTGAAAACAATTCAAACTTCATATGTCACTCTTGCGTCTGTTATAATTCATTCGTGGCGCAATACAATCTTGCATTTTCTGAAATTTTCCACCACGAATATGACGTGGGTCAGCGTCGCAACATTCAGGACCATTGTCGTCACCACACACATTTCGTTGTTGTTACCGAAACAACTTACTATCAGATGTACCAGAAATTGAGCCCGTTCATTGGTTGGAGAATACGAAAATCCCGATTCTATTTGTGCTGGCCGGCCGAACATACACGACAGTTGCTGCTTCGCAGTCTGTTCTCTCAACTACTTCCATGAAGAAAGCGACAGTAAACGGCAAGATCGGCACGAGCAATAGGCGTACAACATCCGCCTCGTAAAACCCTGCAGGCAAGCAGCATTACCGTTCTTCATCTGTGCTTCTGTAGTCGCCAACAAACGATGAACCCATTGCGCAACAGGCGAAGATCCAGCACACATCCCAACTCCCAATATCAGATTTTTTTCGAAAGTTTCTTCCCAATAACCTGAACACCCTCCACAAACTTTGAGTGAAGAACGCACCTAGCCTGAATCGAAGTTCCTATCCAAGAAGTGTCCTTTCCCCCCATTTGCCCTTACCCACGGCGGCGGCGGTGGCAGCGGCGGCGGGCAGACGGCGGCAGCTGCGGTACCGAGCTCAGACTCCCGCCGACCGCTGGAGTCATCGCCTGTATCAGGCGTGTGTTCCATGGGTTGCAGGCTCTATCCCCTCGTGGTCGCAGCGGTGGTGGCCTGCATCGCGGCCGCCCTGCGTGTGCAGCGAGACGTTTCGGAAACACCGCTCTTCGTGGTCACTGACGATGGCCACAGGCACGACGATGAGGATGTGTCTCCCTTATCGCCGCCCAGGCCACATTTCGTGGGTCAGTGCAATCGCGTGCCCAACTGGGTCATGACAGAACGCTCGCCGGGCTACAACAACTTCAGCATCGTCATCTCCGGGAATCCGAAGAAGTACGTGCCTGGGGAAGCGTACACGGGTGAGTGTTACACTAGGGCTATCAGTAGATACAGATCGTCTGCGAGGATTTGGAGGGATACCGGACGTGTGTTTTATTTTAGTCGCCCTCGGCAGCGCAGAGGTAACGTGCCAGGCCTCTGCGCTCATGATCGCGGGTTCGATCCCGGTCGAGGACGGTAGCAATGTGGGGGAGGTAAACATTGTTACTGGCACCGTGTGTCGGAGATTTCCGGCGCACGTCAAAAGATCCCCAGGTGATCTAACTTATCCGCAGTCCTACCTTGTGGCGTCGCTCATGATCTTAGTTGTCTTGCGACGTAAACCCCCAAATTATTATTATTATTGTTATACTATCTTCGACGTTAAATGTGGGAGTGTGTACTATGTGTAAATGAAGGGAGGTGCAACGGGAAAGATACACAGCGTAAATACCGTGCTTCAGTTACCAGTAACAAAGTGTAAACGTACGAGGCAAGACAGAAGGTACCGTGTTTCTTCGACGCTTTGCATAGGCTATCGATAGTAGCAACGGATCATGAATAATCTGGTGCATCCTAGTGTCTTAATGTGCAACGCAATAGTGTAGGCCCGTCTTTCTTGAACGCAAAACATTTTCAACCTCATTTCACGCGAGTCTTAGTCGGCCGATAGAACCTCAGTGTATCGAAGACAACGCGACGCTACAGAATAATCTCTATCGCTGTCCTGGATTTATGTCTCGTTTGGAAACATTGCCTCTGAATTCAGGCATGCCGTACAAGCACCCACTTATGGGTTACTTAAAAACTGTTTAAAAATTTTCAGGTGCGCTATACGTAGATCTCTTCCAGCTATACTTGTGCGCTGAATTTTACTGACTGGCGCCGTATATGAATTATTACAGCAGAGAATTTAGACCGGATATGGACCTGCATCCTGTGCGCGGATGTTCTGATGTACTTTTCAGTTCATAGCCCTGTCCCGACCACGAGTATCATCCAGTTCTGTTCAGTATGGAAAAGTGGAAAGAAACGTGGATATGTGTCCCGATAAAGACGAACCGACTACCCCATTTCACCTAGACCTGATTGTTCAAAATATGGGCATGTGAAAGAGAAGTCCAACAACAGAAGAAATGGCACGGAAGCAGGCGAAATGATGTTCACGAACATACGTGAAAAACAAGGCGCTTGTCCCGTCCTGTCTCCCGTCCGTGTCTTCTTTGCGCCTTCTACATGTTTTCAGCAAGCCATTACCAACTAGCCCAACTCCTCACCTTGTGTGAAAATCTCAGACACAGCTAAAGTTAAGAACTCATTCTGACATAGATCGACGCTTCGAAGACTGTAACAATTGTAGCCTTGTATGGACGTCCGCCGCGGTTTTCGGTGAGAAGCGAGGTGACCTCACAAGGGTTTTAAAGAAGAGCAAAGAAATTTCGAGGTCTGGGAAGGTAGATGATGAGGGTAGATGAGTAGATCTTCTCTCTTTAATTCGAAAGAAATTAGCTTGTTGGCACTGTTTTCGTGCTCTTGTACGTTAAGCCTTAGCTTTGTTTGAGACTTTTCGTCGTTACTTTTTTTTCTGTTCCCCCCATCTCAGGGTTTGTTATGGATGTTGGAAAAGCAGGACCGCCGATGAAATGCTCAAACACAAGTCACTTTAGGCTGCAAAATATGTTAAAGTCAATTTCGCTTAGAGTAACGACTGTTGATTCACGACTGTCCCCACGTTTTCATGATCCCAGCTTGTGTTCTACAGAGAATCGTAATGGTATATTAAATGCTCTTCTACGCTCTCTTTCCCGCTCTTTTCGTAATTATGACGGAATGCTAGCGCAAGCTGAGCGTTACTTCCCGCGCAGGCATGCATACTGACGTAGCTGCATTCCGACGGATATACGGAGGGCTTATTAACTCTCATGCGTAGACCTTGAAAGGTGTCGTAACACGTCGTCAGGCTCATTAAAAGAGCCAAGAAATGCTGTTAGTGTATGTGAATATAAGGCGGTCTATTTTAAGTCTGGACAGGTCTATTCATGGATTTGCTTCTTGCTCACTGCCAGGCGCGTGCGAAAGACTGGGAGGGAGTGGGGTCGAAACCTGCACTTTGACTGTGTTGTAAGAGATTTTCCATAGGTTCCCTTATGATCAAAGGTTGTGCATGGGTGTAGCGTAGGAATATTGGGAATGCTTTGTTTTCATTAAGAAAAGATCGTTCCTTCACTCACGGAAATCTAAAACTCAAAACGCAGTCTAATAGCTTAAATGGCACAGTTTTTGAGTTATATATTAAAAGCCCGTAGCACAATTGTCCTTTGAACCAGCAGCTATATTCATTTTTATTTACTTTCTATCTGTTCACTTTTGAAGCTTCGCATCAAAATCGCGTCCAACGAATTTTGTTCTTGAGACGACCCCGCTTCACTTAAATGACTTCAGAATCCTTCCTTCCGATCCTCCTCATTCATCAAAATACGGTCCGCGTCACAACCTTAAATATGTCCCCATACTTACACGCTCTCCAGTTAACAATCCCTCCATCCATCTTGTCCGCGAGCTAAAATTGAATCGAGCCCCGCATACCGTCGATTCGCAATCCGTACGTGGCCCACAGTGCGAACGATGAAATCCACAAATTTTCCACAGTCGATAAGAATTTACCAGGAGCACCGATTCGGAACAATCGTCGCGAAGAAGCCACAGTTTACGACGGCGAGAATAAGTCGGTTATCGGAAGATTCATGGTGCATTTCAACTTTCTCGGCGTCGGCGGCTGGGTCTTAGACTGATGCTCTCTGCTTTCGTTCCCTGCCTTCGCCCTGCGTTTCTAGCCGTCCACGCGGAAAGCTTCTGAGTGGCGGCGTTATGAAGCTTTCCTACTCAGCCACTTTACCGCCATGTTGTGAAGGTTAGGTTCTGCAGTATGGTTTGCTCTGAAGTTGTCTAGCAAGCGCCGTGGGAGTTTATTTAGTTATGTAATAATTGGCGTTCGATGGCTTGGGCAGGTGTTGGTATGGTTCGGGCTACCCGCAGCAGTTATTTAGCAGTCCTTCGTGCTCCATTATATAAATATGTAAGTATGGACGCAGTGTAAACACACTGTTGCAGACCTATAGATGATTTTATCGTGGGCTCCCAGGTGTTCTCCTCATGTCCACTGCATTGGGCTGTCGCTTGCTGACGTGCCCTAAAATTTGTAATAGACACGGCGGCGTGAAGACGATGACTATTAGCTTCTTTATCAGCAGTACGATGTAACACGTTCCATTACCCTTTCTTTGCGCCCTTCGTTGTCTTTCATCGTCGGCGCAGCCACACTCATTTACAAGAGCCTCACCTGTGCCTTTTCGCACTCCTGCTGACGTCATGAAATGCGTGCAGGGGTTCCCACTAATGAATTCTTTGGTCACAGCAGTTTTAAGACGCTACACTTGGCCCGTAACTCAATTGCCCCGAGCTTTCCCTGCGCCATCGAGCAGTGGGCAAACAATTCCTGTCATCTGTCAGTTCTTGGTACGTCATGATCCGGTCTCTCCCGTCCACCCTGTTTTGTCCCGTATGTTAAGCCTGAAGTGAACTGAAACGGTGTAAATATATAAGGAAGGCAAATCCAGTTCTGTGACGTCATTCTGTGGTTATGCGCATGTAGCCCGTCCATTCACACGAGTCCAATATCTCCTGGTACTCGCTTTAATACCACGACTATCATAGTACGCTTTAATACCACGACTATCATAGTATTATCTTCAGTGCCATAGCAATATTGCGTTGCTAGACCACTGACAGCGTGTCAAGACACCATGTCATCATTTGCCATCGAGTCATGGACGTACACAGCATCCGGCTCCGAGCATCGAACGCAACATTTCCGAAATGAAACACGCATCGTAAATGGGACGGTCACCACTCATCCTCATATCGCTCCTACATGTCATCTTCGATGTCTGACGTCACACGTATCATTCGGGAAGATATTTTGTGAGAAATACGGCACGCTTATCGTGCTTGACGCTTCTCCATATTTTAGGCACCGCACATATGGAAATCGGGTCCACCGCTTCAGTCTAGTGCCTGAAGCAGTTTATTTTCCGAAGGAAAGCACTTCATGAGCACGGCCCTAAAGCAAGAAAACATGAGCTTTGCTACATAACGTATGGATTATGTTCCTTAGAAGAAGCGAACACGGTGTGATGCCCACTCTCATCGAATTACACCAACGCACGCATATACGAAGGCAATATCGGTTCTAAAACGACCGCTGTTGAACCCTGTATGATCTGGAGAAATCTCACAAATATTTGTAACTGGATAGAGAAGAAGCAATTGTCCTAGAACTTATAAGGCGCTGCTACGTGCATCAAGGTGGATATCTTTGGGGTACAAGACATTTGTAAAGGTCTTGCATTGATTACCTCGTCTGCAACGTCTGCAAAACGGAAATATCATTCATCTCGGACTGAGACCCGAATCTCCACATTTTTCTTCGTGCGGTCATCGTCATGGGTGGTGGAGGAAGTATACTGGACTCCGGTCAAGCTATATAAATCTGGGTCTATAATGTTAAAAATATGGCTATAGTTTATGGAATCACCTACACATGGCATTCAATACCAGAGTTATACGGGGATCATTTATCGGGCACATAAGTATAAACTCTGTAGCGCTTCAGGAAATGATAGCAAAGAGAATAGATGATGATGATCGTAACAAGAAAAATACGGAGATTTCGGTCACGGTCGGCTTGCTTCTCGCGAACGTTTGTACAAGCGAAGAAATAAGCGGGGTACACTTCGTTAATACCTTAGCAGCACAATGTACTGAAAGTCAGTTGCAATAGGAGTGGTCGTCAGGTGTCTTATCTGATTGTTGCCGCGTCTATGACAAGCTGCGCACTACAGAAGCAATCTTGATGAACCCGACCACCCCTAGTGCACCCGACTTTTGGTGCACTGTGCTGCTTGGGTACACATCGTGCAGGTCAGTCTCCCAATGACTTGATTATGTTGATAAAGAAACAGCCACTGATTGTACGTCTGCATTCTTTGCAGTTCTAGCCATATAGCTGAGTGCAATAGTGAAAACTCATATTATTGTGTTACAAGCCAGTTTTATTAACATCTCTAATAACGATGCTCGATTTTCTTCTTGCTCCTAATTTATTTCCTTTATTTTCATTCCTTGTCTACCGTGATTTGATTCAGAGATATCATGCTTCACTTTGACACCTCTAAAAGAACCCATAATAGTTGAAAAGAAAGAAAAGAGAAAGGAAAAGAAACATGAGCAAAAGGAAAAAAATCCGCGCGTCAAACACCGTTGGCGCATAACGCTCGAGGCGCAATAGAAAGCGGAAGGCGCTAATTAAGAAGACGGATATCCCACGCTGATGCGGTACCAGCGTCTTCATTACACGTTTAGGAGGTGACGTCTAGGCTGTCATCAAGTGACATCTTGTTTCGTAAGCTTGGAAATTTTGGCCGCCTTTCCATGACAGATCTTCCACCCTGGGAACAAAAACAACCGTCATGCGTCATTCAGGGTGGAAAATTTCCTCCCAGTCGCCGAGTTGTTCCCATCGGTCCCACTCAAACGAGCTTTGGTGCTACAGAAGCGTCTGAAGAAGCCTTGCAGATGCGTCTTACGAATGACTTCATGGTTAACAGTTGCCATTTTGTAGTTTCGTGGTTACAGGTGCGGATTACTGAATTGCTGGTAACGTAAAAGTTGATGACGTTTGGGTTCTAACTAATAACGAAAAACAACAAACTTAACGGTATTTAAACTATCAGCATAGACGTCAACTAGTAAGCTACACTTACAGCGTGTTACTATTCACGTTGAACTTCACAACTAACGACACGGAACAACTCCTGACAGGAGCTCACACGAATAAACAATAGGCTACAATAACGTTTCAACTGGATGTCCTTAAATTGGTAACTGTAGGCACGTTGACGTCCAGGTCCCGTTCATATCTTCGTTCGACGTTTCCGACATATCTGGGTGGCAGGAGGCTACCTGATCGCCCCTACGGGATTCTAATGCCTCTTGCTAATGACATATAAAGGAGAGACATCGTCGTATGTGTCTCACAAGCCACGTAGGTGGTCGTTCCTACTTAGCCTTATAATTTGCTTACTTCTACGGCAATTGGTCTACGTATGTAGTCCCGCGACGAACGGCATCTGTAAACAGTGCCCGGCGTGGGCGGCGCCGGATTGCGACCTTGGTCCTAAATAAAAGTGTCTCCGCTGTCAGTGCCAATCTGCCACCATTTCCTGTGTCGCAGTTTCTTTCGCAGCGCGTACATGGTCACCATAGCATATTTCACGTTGCGGGCAGGCGACCAGACAAATCTATCTGCATCGGAAAGGAACACCCAATATGGCTGGGAGGCTTCCGAAGGAAATGACACCGAGGTGGCATCGAACCGACTGTCTGTGTCAGCGATGAGTCTTGGCTTATTTTGCCTGGTATGCGCAAATATTAAAATTGCAGTGGGGGCACAGGTTGAACTATTGTGTACGTGTTATTATAGTGCTAACATTACTTAAAGTACTAGTTTAACTAATTTATGGGAAACATGGTGCATGACATATGTGGAGCGTCGAGAAAGCACGTAAAATTATTTTACGTTCGCGAAAACTGTTTAGCCTCAGGCAGTTGCGTGATGTGTGTGTTACAAGTGAAAACTTGGTGATGTGGGTTAGGGCTCTATCCATGGCTATCCAAGGTCACATGCCGGATTCTTTCGCGGATCACGTTCGCTGGCTATCCCATGCAGCTTTCGAGGAGTTTGCAGTTTTGTTTTACAGCTCCATTGATATGATTTCTTCCTATTTTTTGATTTAGAAAAAGCATACAACTTTTGCAAACATGCGAAAACTTTGCTGTTTGACGCTGTCACCTTATATACCATGCGCGAACGATAGATTTCCGTGCAGTAAAAAAGAAAGCCACAGTCTGCCACAGTGAAAAAAGGTGGTATTTGCAGTATTGTAGTTAACATTCTTGCAGTTAATGGTAGTCATGTTAGTTTGTGTCATATTAAGACATTACACAATCAGTAGGATTTTGTTGATTAGATACAGGGGTGCTATGTGGCTTCCCGTTCTATGACATCAGCGGGACCCAGTTTGTTTCGATATAAGTTGGTACCCGAGCAGCACAAGATACTGAAAGTCGGGTGCAGTAGGTGTGGTTGTCATTTGTCTTGCGCTGTGAGCTACACAAACGACGTTATATCAACCCGTCCACCCATAATGCACCCGACTTTTGAGTACAGTGTGCTGCATGGGGAAAGTCAGGTGTAGTAGGTGTGTTTGCCAGGTGTCTTACCTGTTCGTTGCTACGTCTGTGACATTCTGCGAACTGCAAAAACAACCTTGAACAACCCGACCACCTCTAATGCACCCGACTTTCAGTATATTGTGCTGCTTGGAACAACGCGCAGCCCGCGTGCCGAAGATATGTTCTTATCTGTCTTCCGAGAAAGCCCCAACATACGCACCTAACTGCTTTCAAGCAGCCTATAGCTACGGTGTATACTCTTGCCATTTTCTCCAAAAATTTTTTGGGAGCATGTCTCAAGGTATGTACCCATTCGCCAACAAACTCTACCTCGAGTGGTATACAGAAGGTAGGCTACATGCTTTTCCGCATTCTTCCCCAAGGCTGAATCCCATGTAAAGAGCGTAGGAAACAGGTGGACTCTAAAAACAAGCGAAAGAGGAGATATATTGTAAGGTGCTCCTCCGCGCGTTCCCATCTGTAAGCTTTGGTTTGTGAGCTCCTCCGTGCAATAGGGCCCTAGAGAATGGACCTTCACGATAAGATAGTTTCTAAAGTAAAGGATGTTTCTACGTGGAAGAGAAGGGTATCAGGAAAATGCCCGCGATCCTGACTATAGCTTTGTTGCTGCGTTTTGCAGCTGGCTATGTCGGAAGACGAGTTAGCCTCTCCTAATCTGGGGCAATACATTCAAAGTTTCTATGTCCGTCGTACTGGCTTTTTTATTGATTCTCGGCTGATAATTTACCGGACGAAAGATTGGAGTGAAAAGAGTTCGTCGCATTAAAGAGGTCGCCATCAGCGTATGATGCGAGCATATTTTAAAAGAGCGTAGTTTGCTAAAAAGGCATTATTGATGCTGTCAATTTATGCTTAAACCTTATTATTATTACTCTTAAACCTTATTATGCTTAAACCTTCACAATATTTGAGCAACAGCTTGCATATGACCTGCCTTTTTTAATCTTTATTGAACACTCTGACGGCCAAGTAACAGTTCTGTTTGGTGTGCAGTCAGCAGTGATTACAATTATTTCGACCAGAATACTCTTTTCCGTCATGGAAACCATACATAGCTGTGTGTGCTCAGGCACACCCATGGTTTCGATTTTCACATAACTGCGGTGCTCTGGGGAGGCCAGTCTGGGAGAAACGCAGGGTTATATGCACGTATCAGGTTCTACGGCTCTGCCTAGCGGGCGGTGCGACGTTTATGGTTTCCAGTGCACAATGTTGTCAGGATATTTTTTTTTTTCAGATTTAGTTTTTGAGCAAACTACTGGAGTAATTTGACATGGAACTCGTGACGGCGGAGTCCCGACCGCTTACCCTCTGCAATGAACGTATTAAATGAGCTTCGTGTTATACAATACATTTGAGGTCAG
>JARGYV010110206.1:0-10773 GCA_029532675.1 Ornithodoros moubata | reverse complement strand
GTCTGCAGAGAAGAAACATGCAGTCATCAAGCAAACGAAAAAGACTTCAAATTCCAAATACATTACGTGTATGGGAGTAAACAGGTGCAGCCTGTACCACACCTTCTGTTCAATGTATCTAGGCGCTGCACAGTACTTTGTTACTCATTCACAATGACTGCGAGACAAGAAATGTACAGCCTGTAATGCAGGTTTTAGCCGCACGCTCATACTTTGGAACCTCAATTGTTCCCCTGGAGAACAAATGCACAGTGACATCAATGTAGCAAACTGCAGCACTGCTTGGAATATGTCACGGAAGATGTGGAACCCAATAATCCCCCATTTCGCTCATAGGTCCTTTCAGTTTCATATGCAAATGAGTCAGAAAGTGAAACAAGAATTAGAAAAAGAGTATGTCAGTTCACCTTTTTTGGCCGATTTTAGCTCTTCCTATCATTAGCGTAGGTTTTCTTTGCAATTTTGCTGAAAACTCTCCATCTAAAACGTTGGGAAGTGTAGAGCAAAAGCCATGAATGCTGCTCTCAATCTGTTTAAACAGAAAATGTTGAAAGCCTCATTTTAAGCACCCTATACACTGAACAACACACTTGATAGTCTCGCCAACTATTTCTGGAAATACTTCATTTTAACATTTGTGGCAATAATGCCAAGCATTCCATCAGAAGATGCATAACACAAAAAACAAGCAACCTGCAAGAGAGGTGAGCTGTTTCTTTTCGGGTTCATTTGTTGTCACTAAAACTAGCGACCTCGACCTGGTGTACTTTAACCAACCTAAGCGGTTACTAACATGTTGAGGGACGAGCTGCACTCTCAAGCTACCAATGTATCGACAATTAGAATTTGCGCTGCTGTATGTAACACAAGGTGAGTTTTGTAGGAAATCCTTTCTTTTTATACAATATTTACTCAACCCCTGTTGACCAAGCTGTCAGCATTGTCCTATGCACAAATATATTAAACAGTCCAAAGAGAAAATGCTATGTACAGTGACAACCCCTCCACTTCAGAATCCTTTCTTCACCCTTTGTGGAAGAAGAGACTCCTTGGCTTTGTTGAAGAAGAAGAGCAGCCCGTAGCGCTTGTTCCGTCGCGAGAAATAACTCGAGACAATGTCGTCGTCATCTGCAAATTAAATTCATCCGGTTAGGTCTCTGTTGGCCTCCCACACCTGAGCCAGCCTTTCCTTGCTTTTTCTCCCCAATATCGTTGGAATTGCTTCAACTGGCGCAGTCAAAGCTCCATATAAGGAGACTCGTAATCCAGTTCTGTTACCAGAGTATGCCATACTTAATCCGTGTAACTAGTACGGCGCAAAGGGCGGTGTTTCGAAGCAAAACCTATTTAGCACCACAGCAGAGGCCAACAACACCTGCCACAACTGTTCATTGGAACAGTGAAAAATCTAACAAGTCTGCCCAACAAGTGAGGTGCAAAAAAACTTTTTCTTTCCTTGTAGCCCGTTTCTTTGATGCTTGCCTCATACCTCATATATGACGCTCTAGAATATAAAATCAGTTTCCCCTTCTTTTGTCACAGGATAGTGTGCATGTGCACTGATTGGTCTCTGCTGCTTGGCTTTAGCTTCACTCTAGCTGTACAGAAGAAAATTGTCTTCAAATAATGAGCACAGACTCTGCTTTGCTTATTTGACGCACTAAGGCCTGCTCACAATGGGTTATGATGGTGGCTGGACTCACAAAAAAGAAAGTTTCATTTGACTTTCTTTGAAAGAAAGGACAGGTTTATCCTTCTCCTTTGCACTGAAAGCGTGAAAAAAAACAAGAAAAAAAAAAAAACAAGCCCACTGTGAACGGACCAACCTGCTAGAAGCGGCCTCTTCTCCGCCAAAGTGGGTAAAACGCTGTCGTTTGCAGAAAGTGAGATGACAAATGCCAATGGCACAATCCATAGGCAAACAGTGAAATAAGCAAAGACCTAAAAAGCAAAAAGCAATGCTCATTTACTAGCTGGCACGGGGGAAGAAATGTACTTACCTCAGTGAGTGGATGGAAGACACTGGAGAAATAACTAAATGCCAAATAGTGGTTGACAAGCACCAAGGCTGAAAAGTGCCATTTTATAATCAAGCAAGTCCCATCATTGACTCACCTACCTGCTGCGAGAAGAAATGGCACTGAGGTAGCGCTAACAAATGGAAATGTTCTCAAAATGAGTAGATGCATCACTTGACTAAAGATGCCACAAGCAATCATGCTCTTTGGTAAATCATCAAACAGAAATAAGCCCACATAGATGGCTATGGTAGTCTGCAAAAGGCCAGAGGTTACCACAAGCTCAGAACATGCAACACTCAGTACCAAAATCAGTATGCGAATGATTTTGCCTGTAGTCACGGTGAACTCTTCGACGAGCTCCGCTAAGTAGTAAAGCGCAGCAGCTAGAAAGGAAAAGAAGCAACTGTTTTTGCTCGGAACTCAATTGACGACGGCACCCTGATTACGCACCCAAGGCGAGAACCACAAAACATATCTGAACAGCTGCAGCTAGCCAGCTAAGTAAGTACAGAAACATAATCGCTCCGTTCAATTCTTAACCATCGAGCAGTTGACGCGGACGACATCAATCACAGTTGCGGATCAGCATCATCAGCGCTTCACTACTTTTTCATGTGTCATTTCTGTGAGCATCCAAAAACTATCTTTCTATTTTTTACCACTTTTTTATTACTCAAAGCCACATTGAGGTGATTAGATTTTACTGAAGCAGTGGAAAGTGTATAGCGTAAGGAAGGTGGCGCACAAGTCACCGCCACCGCCACCCTTTTCACCTTGGCCGGTAGTTTTGCTTTTGGACACTTTTGGACGCGGCTGCTGGCGTCAGAATGATTAGTTTTCGTGGCCTACTGCGAAATTGTGCTAAGTTGTACTCTCAGGTATAGGACCTTCTGCTTTAACCTCGTTTCATTGCTAGCTGTTATTATCCTCGTCCAGTAATATTTGTGTAAGAATGCTTGTAACGCGCAGCGACTGGAAGTTTCTCACGATCCACCAGTGTTTTCGTTTTACCTACAGCTCTGTTCCCCGTTTGATGTACGTATTTTTACCTGCACGGTTGTCTAGGGTGGGCTGGAGAATCACAGATGGCTGAGTGTTGCTGCGAGTCAGATGCATGCTGTGGTAAGTGTGCTAAATAGTTTAATTTGCAAATTTTTGAAGTTACGGGTTGTCGCCTGTCTGTATCATCCACATGAAATGGTAGCTAAAATGCACACGAAGGCTCAAACATGTAAGGCACATTAACCCTCCGATACATATGTACGCACACAAAAACGCGCACAGACGTTCGCATACACTGGTGTCGCGATTCCAATCAAGTACTCCTCTATAACGCACTCAAACTGAAAATTTATTGGATGATAACTGAAAGAGCTAATTTACATATATAACAGGGACTGCAACATGAGCTGCAACATGGACCAAACACTGGAAATGGCGCACCGTTTGAGAGCTTTTACTTCGTAATACTCAGCGGTCACCCTTGTAATTTCTTGCTCTCTTTATTTTCGTTAGGCTCAAGTATTAGGATAAGTCAATGTACATGCTAGCAGGTGCCATGTCTTGTGGCCATTTTTTCGTTTTTCTTATCAACAAACACAAGAGTATTTTTTGCTTGTATTAGTTGGATGGTAGAGTGTTAAATGACAACTGGGATGAAATGGATGTTGTAGATGTGATGCTAATTTGTGATAGAGGGGTTACTACGCTTCATGCAGCAAGAGCCAGTGTCACGGCCCCAGGCCAAGATCAAGTGCACTCTCATCCCTGGAGACGGTGTTGGACCCGAGCTTGCCGATGCGGTCAAGAACATCTTCCGTGCCATCAGCGTCCCTATTGACTTTGAAGAAATATTCCTGAGGTCGGTGCACAGAGTATCGTGCTTGCCAACATAAGTTCCATTATTTATTGCTTTCTCATCCTCGAAAGCAGCATCAGAGTACATTATGTCATCTGAGCCGTAAGAAAACTATAAAGGCAGAGATGGGCTAAAAAGGTCTTTCTCCAAACTCTGTACTGCCGAGGGATATTGTTTAGGCCTCACTCTTATCTAAGCTGAGGGCATGGCCAAGTGGAATGAGCAATTTTTGTTTCTTCTCGATTTCTAAAAGGAAAGTGAACTGTGTGCAAGTGAAATGGTGCGTACACAAGGCAATGTGTAATGTTCACTAGTGAGATCCACCATACGATGAGTGCTCCCTTGGAGACTGCCATGGAATCTGTGCAGCGCAATGGTATCGCTCTCAAGGGGATCCTCACCTCACCAGATATTTCCCACACCGGAGAGCTTCAGACGCTCAACATGAAGATCCGGTAAGACTATGGAGTTGCCATGGTGGACCATAGAAAGGTGTTTCTATTGGTTGTTCTAGCAACCAACTGGACCTTTTTGCCAACGTGGTCCACGTACGCAGTCTACCCGGAATCAAGACTCGTCACAACAACCTTGACTTCTATGTCATACGGGAGCAGACCGAAGGGGAATACAGCGCTCTTGAACACGAAGTGGGTCATGCTTTGAAATGGAATTGTTTCTTACTAAGATGCATTCCTTCTTGGCTACTTGAGATAAAGTATTAGTTATCAAAAAGAAACAGAGTTCCTCATAGTTTTGGAGCACTCTAGAGCTTAAAATTGGTGGCACGTTAATTCTGTTGACATTTTGTGGTGATGGGGCATTCCACTGCCTAAGGGATAGGGATATAAGTTGAAAAAAAATAAGCTCACATGTCTGGAAAAATCTCTTTCAATGTTTTGAGTAGGCGCACACATTGTCAACTTGCAGAGTGTCCCCGGAGTAATCGAATGCTTGAAGATCGTGACGGAAGTAAAGTCTCGCAAGATAGCCAAGTTTGCATTTGACTATGCGACCAAGCACGGCCGCAAGAAAGTGACCGTTGTCCACAAGGCCAACATCATGAAGTTGGGTGACGGACTGTTTCTGCGATGTTGCCAGGAGATCTCGGAGCTGTATCCACAGATTGAGTTTGAGTCTATGATCATCGACAATACGTGCATGCAGGTAGGGCATTTCTTCACAAGTCATTCGGAATGAGTTTCACCCACCTGAAGGAGCTTTGAGCTCCAGGACTAAGCTTCGCCACAGGGGAAAAAAAAAATGGAGAAAGTCCATCAGTCTCAAGTACACGTCTGCTAACAGAAACGCCTTGTAATGTAGTGTGCCTCAGTGTGTCTTCTTGGAGTGAGGGGTTGAAAGCTACATTCTAGGTGCTGGAATGATGTGCAAACATTTGTCTTGAGAGTCCATTGAGTTATAGGAGGAGTTCCTGGTCTAGGGTGACTACAGGAGCAAAAGTGGTAAAGGCGAGATTTGTGCAGCTGGTGGCCAACCCTCACCGCTTCGACGTCATGGTCATGCCCAACTTGTACGGGAACATTGTGGACAACCTGGCGGCAGGTCTCGTTGGTGGAGCAGGAGTTGTGCCTGGTGCTAGCTATAGCTCGGACTGTGTCATCTACGAACCGGTCAGTGGAGCAACTTAAATTGAATATACTGCATTCTGTGCATAGCAGTTCCAACACAATTTTGTGTCCTAAATGTTGAGTAATAGACGTCCTGAAAAGCAGAGTCTGCGAGTAAAGGTTTGAGACATAGTGTACTGTGCACGTTGGAACACTTTCAGGGAGCACGGCACACGTTTGGAGAGGCTACGGGCAAGAACATTGCCAACCCTACGGCTATGTTTCTTTGCGCTGCCCAGATGTTACGGCATGTGAACCTCCATTACTATGCCACCCTCTTGAAAGATGCTGTTGAGAAAGTTATCAAGAGCGGAAAGGTATGGAACGTGAGTCATGCACGGTGGTTATCTTACCATTATTGAAATAGCATAGGTTGTCAACTTTGGGTTGTGAGGTGGCACAATGCTGTCACTGCTTGGGGTAAGGTTTGGCCATAGTTTATTGGCGTAAAGTATGCAATGACGCGCTATGGTGCCCACCAAGAGTTCAGCTTCTGCTGAATCGATAAACGTGAAACTGAAAACAACAAAGTATTTGGCATATTCCCTGGAAATCTTAAAATGCTGCCGTTGTTCAACATATTTGGGATAAACAAATGGATAATAGACTGAAGTGATAAGAAAACTGCAATCAAGAGTTAGTAAAACAAGTTTATTGGACAGAAATTGATACTGATATACTGTAATAAAATAGAAAGGATTACTAAATGAAGAAGGGCTAATGTCCTAAAGTAGCAGTTTTGTTTTTTTTTCTTTCCTAGCATTCAGGAGCCACAGCTTGGCTATGTGTCTACTAGGTAACCTCCCAAAATGTGGTGCTATCGACACTCAAAGCAGGAGCCAGGTCATAATGGGAAACAATGTTCAAGAAGGGTTTCCAGCATGGGTTTTTAAGGTTATGCAACCGAGAGATGCACAGGTGGATTTCATTTCTACTCAGGCAAAGTCGTCTGCAAACCATTGGCGATTTTCTCAAATGAAATGTTGGAATCTGACTTGAACATAGCATTAAACGACGAGTCTTTTCATTCTAGCTGCAACACTTCTTGGGAAAAAAGTCACGAAGAAAATGATAGGGAAATTGAGATTTCAGGCACGCTGATTTCTACGTTGATTGTTTTAACAACAGGCATAGACAGGGCATTAAATTTTCCTCCAAATATCAGACATGTGTATTGGCTTCTGAAGTGTGTACATAGACCTTCCAGACATTGTTTCATTCGTAAGTTAAAACATTGCCGTTGATGTAGAAAGTTGCTTACATTTCGTAGCCCTCCTGTACGAGCTAAGAATTGTCTGGGCAAGAAAGGAGGTGTCAGGAAGCACCTCACCATCCCTGTGCTGTCACTATTACTGTGGTTGGGAAAGAACTCTTTTGCGGATGTAAATGCACGTTTAGGGTCACACACTAGCAAATTTTCAAGAAATTTGAAGGTGGGGTTTTTGAGCTCTAGGCACTCAAAAGTGAAATTTCCTCAATTTGGTCCCAACGCATTTACGGCAGAACTCTTCCTGCTGTACATTATGGTACCTTTCTTGTGAAACGCTGAAAAAGAAGCAACTTGAGGAATTTTGATGCACTTAAGAATGCACCAGTGGACGTACCTTGTGCTGTCAGCTGCTTGGGCATGTCCACCAGCAGTATGATCTGAGTAGCTGCAATAGCGTTTTTGAGAAGTATACATGTGGTAATGGACAGAAAAAAGCTTTCCCAAAAAAGTGCATTTGATGCTGTGCTGTCCTGGATTTCCAGGTTGAGCAGTAGCAAGGAAGCCTTGCATGAAAGATAACAACACTGAACAATGTTTTACTCCATGTGAATAGGTTCGTACAAGAGACCTTGGAGGATATGCCAGCACGACAGACTTCACGGCTGCTGTCATTCAGCATCTTCCACATTAGCTAGGAATATATATATTGTGCACCAGGTGACTTGCTTCACATGTTGCCTTGGATGTATTAAAGCTTTAGATGCAAACTTTTCAGATTCACGTGCATTCCCTTCTCCTCTGCGACTGACTGCAAATTTTTTTTCTTTTTTCGTGTTATTGAATACGCAGATTATGTGATACTGCCCCCTCGGGAGAAAAGCTTTTGGTTGAAACGACACGTTTGCCTTTCCACACCCAGATAGGAAGGCCTATCTGCTTGCACCTTTATTTCCACAAACAATTACAAGGAAGTCCCATGGTGCACGGCTAACGCATGTTATTTTCTCTTGTTCAATAAATCAAACAGAAAAAATTGTTTGTGCTCCTAGTTGGCCAAGCAGTGATGGAATCGGATATCACAGATGAGAGACCCATGGAGAAGTGCATTTCACCTTCAAGTAGTCTCTCAACTTTCCCCATGTGTCACGAAAATTGTTCAGTGACCGTGGGTGGGGTGCTAGGAGTTTAAGCTCATTGTTGGAAAAACTGACAACAATCCATGGTGCCTATTAGTACATTTTGCATGCCTAAAATTGAACTGTTTTTTTAGCAAAGTGCAGAGCAACAATGTTGTATCTGTTGCTCTGTACTTGAGAACCTCTCGTTCTGAACCAGTGTCCTACGAAGTCCGATTTATTTGATGCTTCCAGTTGATAACAAATGTAGCCTCTGCACCACTGGGGACAACTTCAGACAAGGGAAACATAAAGATCCATAAAAATTATTTTAATTCTTGAGGTTGTGATGATAAAGTATTGAGAAAAGGTTAGTTGGAATTGTTAAATGAACTGTGCAGCATGGTTTAATAATTTCATGTTGACATTTGCAGTTAATGAGCTCTGTTTGTATTCACTATTTGTGCACCAAATGTGATGCTCCTAATTTTTTTTAGCACCTATTTCTGGAATGAATGTATCAGGTTGTAAGAAAAGCTTAGAAGCTTGATGTCAGTGAAACTAGGGTGACCCGTTGGGCCCTGACATTGTGGAAGAGACTGCCTTTATTGTGGCATCTGCTCCGATCTATTGGCTGCCAGACCCACTTTCACTTTAGTAATGGACAGATCACTGTGCTATTATCCCTTTCAACTACAGGGCTGGTAGAGCTCATATTGCAGCAGCATAGTCTCGTGCTGGGCACTTTAGCAGTCTTGCCAGACACTGTTCCTTCACAGTAGAAGTACTTCTCCGTGGACTAAGGCAATTTCCAAATACCTACCAAGCAAGATGTGGACAGCCTGGTGGTGGCTTGTTGCACCGGGGGAAGGAAAAAGAAAAGGAAATATGTGGAAGGCAAAAACCACGGAAGCAAACTGTTCGGGTGGCTCGCATGTAGAATGAGACACAATTCAGCAGGATCCAGGCACACACGAAGCAGCTTAAAGAATGACAGGCTTCTTTTTCCAGCTTTCTTCGAACCATGTGGCTGAACAACTTGAGATTAAGAAGAATGGCCAAAGAGCAAATTGTTAACACAAGTGAAGGCATCATAGTTTTCATATCTATTTCCTCTTAATAGTCTTGCACACCCATTCCAGTCCATCCTGAAAGAAACAGAAAGCTGTAGATAAAAACAAGGGCCTAAGGATGAATCTAATCTGGATGAGTCCTGCTAGCTAGGAGTCAATCGAATATCAGCCCGTACCATATGAATCGGTACGTGTTGTTGAAACTCTTGCACTGCCGTGAGATTTGGCTGGGAACCATCGCACTCAGTAGTGGGGACCATTACGGCAGTCCTCTTTCCGTAGACTCTATTCGCTGAGGGTCCTATACAGTATCGTGCTATCCTTTTTTTTTTTTTTTTTTTTCTTTCGGGTATCTTATGTTCATGTGTCGACATACAGTAGCCCATACATAAGTTAATGGGAGTCGCACCATTATATTGTAATCACAGCTTATGTGTACACTTCTTTACGGCAACATCCTCACGGACGACACCGTACGAAGAACTGTATATGTCATTTTTGTTTCTATTTCCTCAGGTTTTGGGACCTAGGTCACAATCATTACCATAAAGCAAAGTGAGGCGTACTGACTCCCCAAGCCCAGCCTCGTGCTTTCATGCTTTAGTGTTGTGCGTGACCATACAAGAACTCCAGGGAATAGTGAAGTCATGTTACACCCCTGTGATGTCCTGCACCGCGCTGCCAGGGGCTCATTAAGAAGTCTATCCGAAAGAGGCCTTCCCTCTCTTCTGGCCGTTTCGTGTAAAGAGGGAAAACTCCGTTCTTTGAAGTGGACCGCTTTTCGTGGTTTTGGGCGTTTGGAGGTTCGTGCGTTCACTACTCCCCTCGAGATCAAAGCCACTAAATGCTAGTAGGTGCCCCGAAGATTTTTTCTTTGCTGCATATGAGCCTTCAGGGGTTTAGGTGTTTGGAGGCCATTCGGAGGACCTTCCACCTGCCTTCTTGGAAGCAAATAAGATCATCCACACACGGAAGTTTCCTCCCGTAGAAACCTCAGGTGGAGCGCTGTTCCACAAGTCCACCTCTGCTATGGTGAGATTACACATACAGAGTGTCTTATTTTTTTGGCGCCATATATGAAAAAAAAAAAAAAAAAAAAGTCGATGAGAGCCCCAGATATGCCGTTTAGGCGTCTAACATAACTGCTCTGCCGGGCATCTTTCCTAGCCCATCGCGTCAGTGTTCGATGACGAATTAACTAAAATGCGATAATTAACTTGTTAATTAACGAGTTTTAGGACAAACTGAGAGAGCAGAATTGAAGACCGTCGCAGTTGAAAGCTATTCCAGATGTCAGCGGTGCAGAAATGTTTCTGTGCTTCACGATACGGACAGTTTCTGTTTGCTATGCAAATGAGACGCAACGGAATCCCACGCTGAATTTGCGCCGGAAGGGAACTTTCTTTTTACTGACAGCGGAACACACCCACGGACCGTTTCTACAACGTCGACCTGTTTATCCCACCCAAGGCCTCGATAGGTCATGCCCGTCTGAGTTGTTACAGCCTTTTGCTCCCAGAGGAAAAATGGAAACATCCCTTCCGGCGCAAATTCAGCGCTGGGATTCGGTTGCGGCTCATTTGCATAGCGTACAAACATTCCGACATCGCTGACAGCTGGAATAGCTTTCGACTACGACGCTCTTCAATTCTATTCCTCTCAGTTTTTCGCAACACTCGTTAATTAAAATGTTATTTATCGGATTTTATTTAACTAGTCATCGAACACTAACGCGATCGACTAGGAACCATGTCCGCAAGGCCAGTCATGTTGGACGCCCAAACGGCATATCTCGGGCTCTCCTAGATTCTTTTTCTAAAAATCTGTGGTGCAAAAAATGACGCCCTGTATAATGAAGGCACCTCAAAGGT
>JARGYV010110205.1:0-13712 GCA_029532675.1 Ornithodoros moubata | reverse complement strand
CTGGCGACCGGACTCTATTGCCAGTGACTCCACTGTAAAAACTTTCAAATAATCAGGAACCCGGACTTCTAAGAGCTTGTCTTGATGCTGACCCTCAGGTCTGTTTTCAAATGAAAACAAACGTCAATAGCTACAGGCACATCTCGCTGTTTCGAGTCGTCCTCTACCAAGTGTCTGCCGCAACGTGGCGCCTTGCATCTTTCCGCAAGGAGCAGCAGATAAACAGATTAGACGTCTGGGTGCCTGGTCACCGGGGCATAATGAGTCGGCAGACGAGCTGGCCAGGATGTCCCTCACCGGCTCTATTCTACCCGTTTTACCACCGCTCCCTGTCATCCTGCGCGCTCAATTCCGATGCCTGCAGCGCCTAACATCCGTCAAGCAGCCACGTGCGGGTTATGAACATTTAGCTCTTCCGTGGCGCCCGCAGTGCTGTTCCTCACGCAGTGAGGAACTGTGGATAACAAGACTGAGATGCCTTGCCATGCCCCTAAACTTTTACTTGCATCGATGTGGCCGTCGAGACTCCCCACTTTGTGCACTGTACAGCGTGAGTGAAACGGTCCACCATTTTTACTGGAATGTCGTCTATACTCCGTCTGGCGCTCCAATGTACTCGAAGCTTCGTGCCGCAGTTGAGGAATCCCCTTCACTCTCGCATCCATTCCCCATTTGGCAGGTTAGGTCTAGGGCACTGTGAAAAATATTTCGAAAGTGCTCTGTACCAGTGCATAATGGCAACCGCCCGTTTCTAATGTACCAATACTCATGCTAAGCCGTGGCCAAACGCCGCCCTGGCTAATGGACGGTGAAGAGAATGCAGAAGAAGAAGACGAGACATAAGATTCAATACAATCTTCCTCTCTCTTATTCCTCTTCATCATCCTTCAAAAAGTCTGACTTCAAATATTCGCTTGGGAAATTTATTTTATACTTGGTCTCAGAAGAAACCACCGCTATTTCCTTTTCTATCTTTCATCTATTCATCCTTCTCCAAGAGTGTAAATTGAGAACTTTTACAATGTATGATCTACCTGACCTACCGCGATCCTGTCCAATGGCCTCATTGGCTAAGTGCCGTCTACACCAAGCAGCACCACTACCACCGCAAAAGAAGGACACACGTGCGCTTTCTGCCCTTCGGCTTCATTAATATATCCAGTCAACACGCTAATATTTCAACGTTACTCGAGCTTCTATGTCGAGATATTTGGGCTGAAGCTTCCTAGTTTTCTAGTCTAGCTGATTTACGATGAGCGCACTAAATGTCATCGTAAATGACCTGAGACTTGAAAAACTCGTGGACTTTGGAAACGATGATCCCACTGAATGTCGTGATATGAAAACTGGGAGGTTATTGGTTCAAATCCCACTGACGACTGTGCTGTACGGAGTTTCAATCACATATTCGGTGTGACTGCGAATGCCCGTATGAGATATGCACTCGTTCCTTGTAAATACAAAAGAAATACCTGTGGTGGTTACTTTTTTATGAACTGTCTTTTGCCGACGCGGGGCCTTGAGAAACAAGCCTGTTGGCTTAGGCGGGCCCGATAGTGTATCTTCTTTAATCATATTGAATAAAATTATTATTACTATAATTAAAACTTATTTTAACATATTGAAGATATAGGGGCACCTGCACCTGAGTGCCCCTTAACAGAGGTAGATCGCAGATTTCTATACAGTTGATGTAATCTAACCGAAAACTATTGTGATGCGAAGACATCTATCTATATATATATATATATATATATATGTGCCTTATTTGACAGGGAAATCTTCTCTGGGCTATTAGACGGAGCCTTCCACAGGCGACCAGCTGGGAGCTAATCTCCCTAAATTGGACGGGGCTCATATCCATGCGATAAGGTGAATGGAGATCGTCATAGAATCAATTATTAAATGTACCCATGCACGAAACGGGATGGTGGATTAATTCCGCTGGACTTTATTGATTACACCTACATTCCAATACACACACAAAAAAGAAAAAGAAAGGAAATGAAGACTCCAAGACATGTTTGTGTAATATATTATTCCAAAATTCCGTGGTGCGAGCTCAACCTGCCTCGTAGAAGGCAGCCCTTCTAATAACACGTATACAGTGCCTGTTATACGCAGGTTTAGACATCAGGGTCATCACCCAAGCGTCCGCACTCGGTCTTTCCTCCACCGCCTATGTGAGAAAGAAACGCTGTTCTTTAAGCAGCTATGCAACACATTTAATGAACAAGATACGTGCATCTGGAAACAACGACAAACATAATAAAGCCTATATTGTTGGGCTGCGATTTGTGAAGAGACAAATAAGAGAGGGTCATGACGATGTATTGGTCCTTCATCTTCCTCACGGGACTGCATAGACGCATGGAATATACGGAGAACACGCAAGAGATCCATCCTCGCAGCACTTACATTCCACAACTAAGAATCTCGCCAATGTTTGTGCATATATGTCAGGAATCTTCTCCACTCTCCGCTCAAAATATTCCGCCACTCGACTCTCACTTAATGAGAACCCCACAAAGTAAACGCTACAGCATTTATATATGTCTACTTCGTTAAGACGAATGCACGTACTCGTACGTACCGTTCAGCGTTTCGTCTGTTCCAGCTTGGTTTGTTTCTCCATGCGAAGCAACACTCAATTTTATGTTCCTTTTTTTGTTTTCAGTGCTCTGGTGATGGAAACATGAATCGCTGGACTGCTTAGAAATTCAATCCCTTCTAGATCTCAACTGCAAGTCGCTGCACCTTACTACTGGAGCACATCAAGTAAGCATGCATTGTCTGCATGAATCTTGCATGAATCTTTTCAGGTGATAAAGGCGTTGCCACCTTCTGAATTACGAATCGACGTAAGTGAATGTTACCACTCTGATAAGTATTTTAAGATACGCTAGATCGTTACTCTATCGCCTTCTGCAATCGTATTGTCACGAGCTTCCATCGGTAAACATAAGACTATCATTGAAACATGTTCTTTCCGCTAAGAACCATGGCCACTTCCTTTTTATGCCTTTTCCTCTCTGGCCATTAGTCAGGGCGGCGCTTGTCTACGGCTAGCATGAGTATGAGAGAATAAGAAACGGGCTGTTGCCATTATGAAGTGGTGCAGAGTGCTTTGGATACCTTTTCTACAGTGCCCTAAATGTGCCCCTTCCAAATGACAGAATGGGTGCGATCGAGAATGAAGGGGATCCCGCGACGGCGGCTCGAAGTTTCTAGTGTTTCTAGACGGAATATAGACGGCAATCGAGTAAAAGATTGGAGACCGCTGAGTAGTTCACAAAGTGGGAGTCTCGTCGGCCACTTCGGTGCAGGTAAAAGTTCACGGTCATGGCGAGGCATCTCAATCTCGTTATCCCTATTTCCTCATTGCGTGAGGAACAGCAATGCGGGCGCCACAGAAGTGTTAGTATACCGCATGTGGTTGCTTCATGGAGGTTAGGCGTTACAAGAAATTGGACTCGCAGGATGACAGGCAACGGTTGTAGAATCGGCAAAATAGGGTCGGTGAGGGACATCCTGGTCCGTTCATCTGCCAAACCATTATAAGGTATGTATCGGTGACCAGGGACCAAGGAGAGATATAATATGGTACACGTGTGGAGGGGTGAGTGCGCGAATGGCACACATAAGAGGATGCTGAGAAGGGCTCGTCAGGGCTATCACTACGGAGAGACAATCCAGTAACTGGGTTGCAGGAGAGCGGGACTTGCATGAGACCGAGGGCAATGACAAGCAGCTCTGTTTCAAAAATTTGAGTGTAGTCCAGCGTGAAGTGGGTGGGGTACTATGCACTGGTAGGAGTGCAGTACTGGTGTGTAGTGGCTTCCTCTTCTGGCGTATTTTCATCTCCCCCTCGAGTCTTCTACATCGACCTCTCAATGTAGTGGGCCAAAGGGATTGATTACCATGCTTTTAAAAGATTTGAAATAATTACGTTTCATTGGCGATTGCGTGACAAGTTATTTCTGTGTTCTCCTGGATTTTCCTAATTGGGAAGTTTCGTATCATTTTTCTTTTTCTTATAATGGCATTATTTCGGGCTAATAGGCAGCCCGACTAATAAGAATGGCGCCGCATGGCCCCGCGCGACTGAGCGTCTATAATTGAATTTCACGATGTACTTGTGTGTGAAATAACTTGCGTGGGCGGGGAGATGAGATTCGTAGTGTACGCGAGACACCTTCTAACGCGTGATAAATGCATTGGTCCACGTTCAGGACATCTGTGTGGGAAATAAATTGGCGAGAACATATCGTATATACCGTACGTATGTCTCACTGCCCTAGTAGCACAATGTACTGAAGTCAGGTGCATTAGGGATGGAAGGGTTGATCAAGACTGCTTTTGCAGCTTACAGTATGTAAGGCAGGAAGTTTACAGTGTGTATTGTCATCAGGTAAGGGAGCTACCTACTGGAGGAGGGAGGAGGTTTTCAGATTGCGCGAGCATCTTTACTATTTCTGTACAAGGGCAATTTAGCAGCTGAGGGATCTGTCCCTCCAGCTGGTGGTGCCCGTTCTCGGCTGGTGGTGTCGGTGTATCAAATCGAGGTGGTGCAGGTGATGCAGGATGAACATGGCTCATAGCCGTGTTTGTGTCAAAGCGTCAACCCCCAATTCTTTGGTTGCCCAATCGTTGCGCCGACGGAAAGTTGTATGCTCTGTGAGCTTATACATCACAATGGCTCACAACAGTCTAAGGGAGAAATGCTGTTGGTGCCGCCCCCTTCAGATCGGCACGCACTGGAAAAAAGAAAAATACACTACATCTAGAAGCCAAGCTTCCTTGGTCAAGCTTCCTTGGCAGTGAGTGACTTTATCATCCAGCCTGATATCCAGAAACATCGGGTCCATCTCGCGCAACGGCAGCGATGTACCTTCGGGTCATGGTTCCAGTGTTCTTCAAGCCAACGGCTGCTTCTTGCACGCTTCTATGAAATCCATTTTACTCCGACCTTTTAGAAGGAGCGCCCCGGCAATACCATCCCACGCCATGTAAGATGCGCAGACTGAAAAGATCCCATGATTACAGCACTCTCTTTACGATAACATTGCGCAAGCTGCAGTGAGGACGTTATTGCTTCTCCATTCGATATTGCATCTGGAACCCAAAGGGTATATGTAGAATAGAAAAATCGCGTACGGTAGAATCGCGTTATACGAAATTGGAAGGGACCATAAAAATTTGCTCCGTTTATCAGGACTTCCGTTTACTCAGGAACTGTAGTTTAGGGTATAGTAGGGACGTTAAATGCACAGTTGGATGGTTTTTACATAGGCTGGCAAATGCTATCTACTAATATGTGCCAAACACAGCCCTCAAAAAGGGGCCAAGCATTTACAAAAATTGCTCGTATTATTTAAATTTATTTAGAGACATGAATTTACTGTGTACTGAAAAAACAAGAAATCTAGTCTCTTTCAGTCCCTCCAACTACATTTTTGTAATAATGCTGTCCATGGCTGAGAGGGAAGACAGAAAGAGTTCAGAACCTTTCTCTTGCTGAAACAAAGAAACCCTCCACGTTCCCACTGTTGAATCGGTCTCTTCCCTGGTCCATGCGCTGAAGGAATGCGGTTGCATTCGCTGGCAGGAACTCCAGTTGCAGGGCTGGTATACCTTAGATAACACCACGTCAAGGGCAGTTGCCGACGAGGAACACAACCTTTCTCTTCTTTGCACTCAGCTGCACTTTCGCCCGACACAAGGGGAGTCCGCTTCCTTTCTGGGATGATGGGCCATACTTCTCATGTACGCGAGGTCCGAGAAACGCTCGAGAAATGATGAAGCGCAACAATAAATATATCCTGTTTGCTCCCGTTTTCAGTTCCCTTTAACCAGAAGAAGGGAAGTTCTGAGTTCCGTTCTTGTTTGCCTGATTAAATAGCAAACACTACTACTCCGACTGTTCGGTTTTAGCGGCAAATTGGTTTAAGCGACTTCCGTTCGCCGAGATTATACTATATATAATGCAGTGTAGCTGATAGACGCGTATATCAGTCTATGTTTTGAATTAACATTTATTGTGCCCGTTCACAGTGAACATTTTCAGTCGTCTAACCATTGCGTTGATGCGCGCGATAGAAAATGTGCCCTGCATCAGTCTTGTAATGCTGTGCCGAGGTTCTGATATGGGGACCGCAATAATGTCCCGGTGTGGAATTACAGTCTGACATAGCAGGGTAAGGACCTATCACAATTCAGAATGATACCATTCACGCCCCCTGGTGCGTCAACAAAATGGAGGGCGTATCACTGCCTGTTAAAATGTATGCAGTTGTGTTAAGTATCACACTTTAATAGTAATCTGCCAGGAGACATGTCAGTTGCGACATCTCGTTCCTCAGACTTATACAAGAAGGGTACCCAGAGTGCAATGAAGAGCGATCATCCTCTCACGTACCCTCCGGAAATGCCTAGGCCTGTCTGGGAAGGGTTTGAGATAAGGACCTCACAATGACAGGTTTGCCATTATAGTACATCTGACATAAAATATACGAGATGAGTTACGCACGAGGTTCAGTGTTTAATGGCTGCACAACATCCATCTTCATGACAAGAATTTGAACATTACACTATAATTTATCTCTTTCACTGATGCAGCAGTAAACTTGTAGAGCTGCTCTGTTGCATCCTTCGACTCTACGAATACCGGGTGAATAAATGAAATAGAAATGGAAATATCCAGGGCGAAAGTATGTTTCTCCAGTAAAGATCTTTTACTATTCATTTTATTAAAGATGAAAGAAGCAGATGATGAAGGAAGAAGAAAAAAATAAATGAATAAATCAAGTCGTCGGAGGGAGGCAATGACGCCAGGTTTCCAGATGGCTGAATCCGACGGTTCCATCTTATGATTGCGTCGCTTACGCAAATGTAATTTGCCCCCTTGCACGTTCAGTGGGAATGTGTCCTGATATAGTAATCATTCTCGCCAGGAGTCGTGATTTCAAGTTTTGACGCGTATCGTGACTAGGTATCCACGAACGTTGCAGTCAAATTAGCGATGTAAATTGAGGAACTCGAATGAAAGTCGTTTCCTTCATAGAAGTCGTAAAGAGCAGTGACAAAGAAATATACTGATACTGTATGGACGTGCCTGGAATCAGCAGGCTGTCACAACAGTCGTGGAAGCAATTTGAGTAACTGCAACATGGACACGAGAAATTGTCCAGTTCTGCAGACAGGATCGATAGGTAAAGATAGAAATGAAATAGATATGCAAATTAGAAAGAAAAGAAGGTTTAATGTAAGAATGTAGGATTAATATGGTGTTGCATGCGTAGAACATTGCCTTCCTTCTCCGAAATCATCGGTACAACTTGTGATTCGTTGCGTTGCGGCTCGTTAAACCAGAAGCTGCCGGTTTCCGCCGAGGCCAAGTCATTAGAGGTGTCGGAATTGGAGATAACGTGCGTATAGGTGCATCATACGCCCACAAAACTACGAAATGTGTGTAGGAGTTACCCATAGAAAAAATAATAAAGAAGAGGTGGCTATAGCGCCGAGGAACTATTACAGTATACAATACAATACTCAATATACATAACATACACTTGCGTTACACTGATTGAACACTGCAAAGCCCCGCTTACGGAAGGTTGTGGTAGGGAGCAGGAAACAACAGGCCACCATAACAGGCCATACTATGAGGCACTCTATGGATTTTTTTTTTTTTTTTTTCGTAGCGGAAGGGGGGAATCTTGTGCTGAATGAAAGCGAGTGGTGAAACTTTCTGTCTCCTGTAAGAGGAAACAAAAGTGAAAATATTAAATGACCCTTTCGATGTATTAAAAACTGAGGCAGTATATGGGCATCTCGGAGGGGGGGCATCTCGGCAGTCTGGTGCCGAGTCCTGCGTTCTTTAAGAACGAAAGTAAATGTCTTTGCACCCGACGTCTAGAGGGGCTGCTTTAGATTATTTTTCAGTACCGCGCTTTGTCCGCCAAACCTTCAAGTGAGCGTTTTATTCTATATAGGTTCAGTTACCAATCTTATCATGTTTTGCGTCATCCATGCGTTAGATCTGTAACCGGAGCGAAATCTGGTATCTGGAGCGAAAAAGGACAAGTTGACGATGCTTGCTTATTGCTGGGAACACATTGATGATGATGAGAATGAGTTGACGCGTGTGTGAAGGTAGATCTTTGGCATGTGCTTCTTCATCACTATAGCAAAGAAGTTCTTTAGGTCTTCGTTTGACTTGACCCCGCTCTCAGAGCATGATCTGAGGACATCTCCATTACTACATACGCCGCCAAAATAATAAGAGAAGTGGAGTAGTTTATCGGCCATTCGCGGTAAGAACTCCATTTCCTGTTACCTCTATCGTGATGGGTACTGTTCTTCTCCTTTTGCGCATTCATTGCGTTTGTTTTCCCAGTCGGTGGAGCCATTGAGCAGACCATATCACTTCTAATTTTTCAGGGTTAACTTCCACAGTGTCTATCCGTTTCGTGTGGCTATCTCGAATGAAAAACAGCTGCCGTTTGCTATAAGCACCACAGTGTACTACTGCTCCCTGGTGCAACACATCGTAATCCGCTGGGAGGCCATTCTCTTTATCTTCCTATTGTTGTAAAAATAAACAAGCGAAGAAACCTTCCGTTTCTGGAGCTGTTTATAGATAACAGTCCCGCGGCTAAAGACGGCAAAAAAGTCTTTACAGGTCAGGGGGTTGAATTGAATGACTGTTTGGCATTCTCTCCGACAGTCACCATGCGAACTCCTCACATAACTCGTGCCATTTTTCAGGAACCCATCCTGCATCATTGGATTCATAATAACATTAATTCGTGGGTTTACATCGCGATACTCATCATTAGATTGAATTTAATACTTATTTCTCAAATATGATAATATGATAATAATATGATATGATACAGTCAACTCTGTATTTGTTACCATTACGGTAACAAATACAGAGTTGACTGATCGCCTGGCGAATAATGACATTCCTTGCCCTGCTTCATTGGTATGCACATAATTATAAGGAGAGGCACTCCTTTCCTTGTTTTCACTCACCTCATAATAGGCTTGCATCTGACATGCAGGGGACACCCTGGGGTCGTTCTCGACTAAAGAACTTTCAGCGAGCTCTTGCTGGCACGTGCCTCTTTGCTACAGATATTATTACGATCTTAAACCACGAAGACTGTACTGAATTAAAAATTGACAGTGAATTAATGAAACGACCCTTGAGCCATACTTGGCATTTGCCGGGCTGCAAATAATACATACGTGCGTTCTCGGTTCTTGCATGGTTCCAGAAACATTATGCACATAATATATTACGCGTACGTACCGAGCTCTCAAACCTAAAATTCGAAGTACTCTGGAATTAAATCACGAGCCACTCACTGGAGTTGCACACAACGAAAAAGAAATATATATATTCGATGGCGTAGTTCAAATCCTCGATCTTATTTGAGAGTCCCGTCGTTGTCCATCATAAGGCACATATATTCTGAAACGGTTTCCCTTATGTAGAAAGACCTTTATCACAACAGTGCCCAATCGTTTTTCTCCGTAAGTGTTCGATATCTGCTACGCGTGAATTCATAACCATGTGACCTTAATCACTGACGGGCTATAAGAGCCAACAGACGAAGCCATCTCAAGACTTTTCCTTAAGATTTCTATGATCTCAGAAGAATGTATTCTTACAGTTTTCAGTACAGTGTCTTGTAGTTGCAGCTTCAATCACATCTTCGTATAAAGTAAAGGTATCAACTATAACTGGGAGGATCTTATCCCGCATCACAATTATGGGTGCATTCCTTGATGCTGACGACACGACCTTAGCACGTTTTTGAAGTAATAGTTTTAAATGAGGCTCAGCCAGCCAACCGAATCTTACTTAGTTAAAAATGGCATTGTTTTGTCCGCGCAATAGGGGCATAACTCTACGACGACACGTTTTTGCGCTGCGCAGTATGAAGGCAGTCTGCATGCTGAGCGAAACTAATATTTCTGAACAGGCTTTGGCACGTAAAGCTTCACACACTGATTTCTAAACTTTCATTTGCTTCCACTTCGTTTACTTATCCCTCCCTGCTCGGAATTAAAATATGGCTGCCAGCAGCGCTCAAAGGGATTTGCGTCCAAGTGCGCAAGAGTGCTGCCAAAAATCTCGCAGGATTTGGCTTGAAATAACAATCACGTAGGGGTTTAGCGATTCAAATTACATTTTAATGATCAGTTTTGAATGCGCATTATACGCTACTTTCCACATACGTTTCCATTCCGGGCAACTGTGCGAGGAAGCTTCAGACGCATGTTTCAATAACATAAACGAAGGGGAAGGGTTGATAGCAAAGTCTTTTCGACTGCCACCTTTAATTCAGTGAATGATAGCCCAAGAGGTCAGCGATTTTGTGTCCTGGGATTGCTATATGACGATGTGTATGTGACGGCATTTCATATGTACACCGTGTTTCACCAAAAATTAAAAAAAGAAAGACGATATGTGGGCTTTAGTGCTGCCAGACTTCTGAAGATGCTGAGACTATACTTTTGTTTTGTAATGAAATAATGAATCAATAAAATTGCTTGTCACTTTCTTTATTAAAAGATTCAGGTTGACTGTTGGAGTGGGCGATACGCGTTGCTCAGATAATTGTAGACCGGTAAACAGCTTTGCTAACTGCTCAGGAGCTCCTCTCATTTGGAGCCATCACCACTGGCTACTTCACCCTCACCATATTGTTAGCGGTGCACCAGTATTGAGGGCGAGCTTCACCACTGGCAACACCGGCGCTACAGTCGTTTTTCTCTACTAAGTAGGATCACGTGTTCTCGTCTTCATAGAGTGAATCGGATGGTAGGGCGCAGTTGCGCGCTTATCGGCAGTATTTCGGTACAGTTGGTAATTTTTCTGGCTTTCTGGGACCAGCACTGCGCATTCGAATCTATATTTACAAAAATAGCATCTGCAGGTCGCTTGCACAGCCATACAAGATGGTAGTGTTCTGTTCGATAAAATGGTTTCAAACTCGAGGCATTATCTTGTGTAACCTTGTATATCAGAATAAGCGGAAGGACTTAGTAAAGTGGGTAGCGAACACTCAGAGCAACGTATAGGGCCACCTTTCTGCGTTGATTTTTATACGTTTTACCCGAGTGGCAACAACAATAAGCAGATCAAACTTGGCTAACTATAAGAAACTAGAGGGATATCAGCACGACATTCGGCTCCCAATATCTTAAAGGAGAGGTCAATTCATTGCAGCCTATTGGTAAGTCGCTACAGTTACTGCAGGAGAAGCACATGTGTTGTGAATAGGAATGACACAAGCGGCAGTTGACTTAGACTGTAATTTGTCTGAATCCATTTTAGTATTTCTTCTGTCTTCTTTTACTCAGCTTGTTCTGTCTGTGGGATGGAAAAGAACAAAGGACGAGAAATACAAATATAGTTTCTGAATATGTTGCTGAGTATCTCCTTGCGCGTTATGCATAGCTTACCGATCAATGTTTTCCGCAACGCTACACTTTGCCATCCTGAAACCCACACTGAGCGTTCAACAGATATTGATGCACCCTTTTTATGGAACATCCGTTATTTACGAATACGTTTCATGTCTATACAGATTCAAAGCCTTGTATGAATAGCGCATTCTTTCGGTTGACAAATCGTGGCAGGTTGCCAGAGAAAACGGAATTGCCACTAAACGGTGATAAATGCGTTCTGAACGATAGTCGATAGAAGCAGTGCACTGCGTTGAATGAAACGCGAGCATTACAAACACGGAAAAAGAAATACAAAGTGCACACTTTCCTCCTGTCTTACGTCGAAAGCAAGCAGAGGATACCATTGTGCCAAGAGCACGTTTTGAAATATGGCACGTCTAAGTGAAGGGGGTCATTCGAAAAAATGAAGAATACGACTCGTGGACCTGATGTGCTGTTGTGTGACAGCGCACAATCTAAAAAGACCTTTTACGCAGAGAGAAACGAGCTTCACTGCTAACGCGTCATTGTTAACACAGAGCTTATGTGGCCACTTAGAATCCTTAGCAGAAGTGTCGAAAGCAGGCGTACGCTTTCAAACCTAAAAATTCAACGCCCACTTGCATAAAAGATCGAAGAACAACTGTCAAATTCAACCTGTTGTTATTTATCTAATAAAATGCAATGCAATCATTTTCAATAGCTTCGGTGTTCCTTAAGCGCGTGGCAGTTGCTGCAATATCATGCCATGTCCTCTAGAAGAAATGTAGTGAAATTTATGTCGACTCTTTTACTCCGGCCGCCCAGAAAGAAGCCACAAGGCCCAAGATCTACACGACGCAATTATATGAGTCCCACTACGATGCTTTCAACGCTTCAACAGTAGAAACGAGCGTTGAACAAACATATCCGTCTTGCGCAATGAAGTCAAATTACAGTTGTAGCCCACGCAACGCGACGCGACATATATGACTGATGGTCCTTTGTTACTGCTCCGTGCAGGTTCTGCACCTTTCATTACAGGGGCATTACAGGGACATTACAGTGCGGATCTTGCTTACCGTGTTCATCGTAATAGTGTCTGGAGTGTTCGGCTTGACGTATGGTTGGGTCAAGTGCCTCAGTGACGGCGCTGTTAATAATGTTATAAGTATTAGTAAGACATGACATTTCGTAGCAGCCATCACTTCTCGTCTGAAACAGACCTATCATTCTTTGTGGAAGATTATATAAAACATGGAGCTTAATCGTTCGATGTCTATGAATAACTGTCATTAGGATCAACGCTTATGAAGCTGGTAAATGACGTTTGAAAATGTTCAGCTGTTATTTCACTAATGAGGTTGCACGTCAGACATAACTACATATTCAGTAGATTCATTCTATGCATATGATGAGGGTTCCGTAGGGCGGATGAATGATGAGTATAGTTTGTAGTGCAAACTGAAAGATGGCTCAGTCTAGGGGGGCTAACCACACCGGTTACAAAAATAGCATGGCATTCTTGTATTGTTGAACGCCCTCTATATATATAGTTTGTATTGGAAACTGTAAGATGGGCCAGTCCAGGAGGGCTAACAATATCGGTTTCAAAAATAGACAAAACAGCTGATGCCATTTCTCGTCCTTTCTTATATATAGTTTGTGTTGCAAACTGTAAAATGGGTCAGCCCTTATATATAGTTATACGGCTTTCACATAAAACGCAGCAGCGTTTTATTGTATTGCCAACTGTGAGATGGGTCAGTACGAAGGTCCAACCATATCGGTTTCAAAAATAAACCTGGGGGTTCCTTGACGACCAAGGCACCCCACAGGACAGACGGCAACCCAACCTCATTCCGCGGTAACTTCTCGGCGAACGATCAGGATTGGAAGGGAGACCTTGGGTTGCAAACTGTGGGATGGGTCAGTCCAGAGGTCTAACCACATCGGTTTCAAAAATAGCAGAGACCTGAGCGCAGCAGCGTTTTATTGCTCGCACAAAGTTTTAATTTCGAAATCCTCGGTGATCACGGATTTATCATGGTCCACCTGTCAGGTTCATTTTAGGCGCGCTATTTTGCTGGTGTGTGTCAGGCTCTGCATTCTACAAGCCCTCTACGGAAGATTACAAATTTCTTTTGTGTGGATTGCATGTGGCATAACTGGTGGCGTGCCTGGCTTCTGCGCTCAAGATCGCGGGTTCGATCCCGGTCGAGGACGGTAGCAATGTGGGGGAGGTAAACATTGTTACTGGCACCGTG
>JARGYV010110169.1:0-13865 GCA_029532675.1 Ornithodoros moubata | reverse complement strand
TTTATGTTTCATCCCGTCTTGATCACATTCATAAGGTTTACATCCCTTTTTGTTCCTCAAAGTCATTTGCAGACTCCTTTTTACCAAGAACTGCTTCTGATTGGAACCGTCTCCCACATTCAATTACATCTATTGTTGATCTGTTACAATTTAAACAAGCATTATATGACTATATATTTATGTGTCTGTTAGTGTTATTAATGATTGATGTCCACTGTGATTGATATGTGGCCTTTGCCCCCTCCCCTCTGTAATGCTTCCATCCCTGAGGGTAAATAAAATAAATAAATAAATTAACCGTGTACGGGAATTGTGCCCAGTACCTCAAGAATACGATAAAATCGGTGCACAGGAGGCTGCTTAAACAAACTTACACAACTGTTCTCTTCAAAGTGGGTATGCCGAATGAATGGATTATTAGATTGTAAAACCTAATTTCGGAACAGTATAATATGCAAACATTATTTTTCAACACAATATAACAGTTGGGAAAAGGTGAAAGGGAAACAGAGATGAGGTGAAGTGAACTTCGTGAAATATATTTTGTAGGACAGAGTATGGGACGAGTAAAAGAGCTCTTCCCAAAAGAAAAAAGAAGAAGAGTACTGTGACGAATGAATTTGACGGCTGTCATGTCCAGTTGAAGTCAGTCAAGCTTGTAACTAAAATAAGAACACAAATTACGTTCTTGCACTCGTTTTATTTGAAGACATGGAAATGCTTTTTTTTTCCCTACGGTCTATTATGTTGGATAGATTCCAAATATTGCCTGTGACGACCTTTATTTCATTTTTTTTTCCAGCATGTTTTGTGACGGCAATAAAATACTGACAAATACTTGCAAAGAATCAAATATCACTTAAGCAGGACACAGGGATATATAAAACATGAAGCATAAATAGAATGATTACTCCCTGTATTATATTATTTCATCATTAAACATCAATTTGTTTTGCGAACTTTGTGAGTACTCACATATATTACATCTCGACTAAACATCACGCACTGTTCACATCCATCATCTCGGAATACGAAAAAAAAAAAAAAAAAAAAAAGAAGCCAGTGAACCATACCTAAATTTCTTAATTAAACCCCTCTCATTCCGGGCATATACGAGCCTGGCCACGGTCAATACCCGCTCGTTCTGATAACGCTCATTTGTTTCGCACTCTCCTATACGGTATCCTGTTTCAGTGTATCCTCTGAGGCTCTTTGCTGAGGCTGCCTCGTTACATGAGACAGTGTAATCGATGAACGAATATACAGACACGTTCCTCTTTACGATAAATTTGTGGGGAAACGTTATTACCGTGTCCGGGTAAAATATTCCCCTCGTTGTCCCTGGACCCTTTTTGCCAAGACCTTAGACGAGACAATACGATAACGGCGGCTAGTCTTTGACCGTAAATATTGCGAGAAGCGAGCTTCAAGCAGCGTGCCATTTACTGATAAGATAGTTGAATAGTCGGATTTTAAAATTAGCCGCGCGAACCTCAGGGACAGCTAAGGAATAAATCGTTGGTGCTTGTTCGGGATGAGATTTATCTGTAAGCTACAAGAAAAGAAAAAAAAAAGCAAAAAAGCAAAATAAAACAGAGGTGGGAGGAATACAACGACACCGCACTTTTTAAGGAGGAAGAAATAAGCTGTGGTTGCAGAAAAGATCCCGGTTCTGCAATCAAGCCTTTCTATTTAATGGCAGTCCAATTGTGGCATGTTGGAAGGAACGTAGGACTTTTCCGACGTCGAGTCTGCCAAGCCCGTTTTTAGAAGCAACAGATGAACAAGTATAAAACGGAGAAAATAACAATGGCGTGACAACCTGTGTAGCTAGCCGAAACGTTCGTTATTTTTGCCACGTTTGTACGGATGCTGTGCAAGCTGCAGAAATCGGTTGATCAGAGGAGTTCCTTTCCACGGAATACTTGGGCGCTGGACAAATGCGAGCGAGTGGGAGGAAGAAGACGCAGATTTCTCTGGTCTTTTTCAATCATGTGGGTTACGCGAGTGACACGGTGTTATCTTCGACTGACCTGAAATAGTATGGATGCAAATGCAGGAGAAAGTGGGTATTTGTTTTAGTAAAATCCAACTCACTCAGCTGCTACTGTGGCTGAAATATAATAAGCCAGTTCATCGAACCGGATCTTTTCTTCAACCTGATTAGCTTAGCTTACCATTTTTTATTTACATTTTTTTTCACATGGAATTGTTTCGAGGAAGCAACTGTGGCGGCCGCATTGCTTAGTACTGACTCACCAATGTGGTAGCAAAGACCTTTGCTACTGAGTTTAGTCCAACCTTGGACGGTTCCTTCACTACATCACATACCTACATTTCAAACGCCTACATTTCAGATATATACTCAGATGCATTTGTTCATACATCCGCAGTCCCTCAAGGTTCTAACCTTGCTTCCGTGCTTTTTGATATTTTTTGTCAACTACATGCCAGCTCACATCTGATACTGCACTTTTCTGCAATATGCAGATGACGTTGCAACAACGAAGGCAATTTCCTATAATTCTCTGCAGTCTCACAAGCAGATTTGTCTAATATCATATATGGGTCTACTGCTAATGGTTTGAAAATTACTTGCAAAATAAACAAAGTCATCTCGTTCACACACGCATGTCTATTTCCAGATACACTGGGCCTCCTGTCGTCTTTAAGGTGTACTGAAGCCGGCGCTCCATATAACAATTCTGCAAATCATCTGCCTTCCAGAGACTATTCCATGCATTATGCAAAAATATGTGTACCTCCACCCGCTGACTATAGGTTCCTCTGTGTCTTTAAAGCCAATGCAACGTGTACATTCCCATATTGATTCCCCATTTGTGCTACTTTACCTAATTTTTTTTTTTTTTTTTGTGTTCCCCATGCGTTTATGCGTACTCCTTCTGTCTTCTAAGCTAAGAGCTTCTCCCCTATTACACGCTGTCAAAAGTTCGTTAACTCGCTTTCAGTTTCCTCACATTATTGTTTGCACGCCTCCGCTGTGTCTTTCGAACGCGACGTTATGTCTTTTCTCGTTTTTTTTTTTTTTTTTTGCTTTTAAGCCTCACAAAGTGCCCCCTACTGCATGTGTGCAACGTGGCGTGCATAAACCTGTATCTTTGTTCTATGTGGTCTTGTCTCTTCCAACAATAACGACAATAAGTGGCAAAGATGTTTTACGTCTCCGACAGTACCCTATCCCATTGCGTAGCCGGTATATGAGTGAGGGATGAATACCGATGAGCTCTAACCGAAAAAAAGAAAAAAGGTACACGGATGATGAACTACAAATCGTTGAGGAGACTGCGACTGTTAAGGATACGATAAGTGAACAAGATTACCAAGGGTTTTCTGCCAATAATATAGGCTGTTCTATAATGTCTGTGTGTATATACAATGTTCAGGCGTAAGGTTTATACAGTGAATAAATCATATCAACAATATCAAAGCACTTGTGACTGTTCATGGGCACCTATAGAACATCATCATTATTAAAACGGGTACAAAAGAGCTGCCAAACATCCTCACTTATCACCATCACCAAGCAACACAATGTACTGAAAGTCGGGTGCAGTAGGGGTGGACGAATGGAGCAAGGTTACTTTTGTGGGTCGTGGCATGTCAGACAGACAGCGACAAACAGATAAGATACCTGACGACCACCCCTAGTGCACCCGACTTTCAGTACATTGTGCAGCTAGGATCCCATATTGCAGGCGTAGTTTGCCTTGCCCTCTTACTAATCAGTCACATAGATACTGAACGCCGACACTAACAGATTCATTCTGTCCCCCTCGAAAATCGAAAACTGATAACGAAAGATGACACCGATGTTCAATTCTCCCGCGATTGCGCAGATATGCGCACCGTTTGTTCATAGCTTGACGCCGGCCCCGTGCAGTGGCGCTCAGTGTTTCGGCCCTTTCTTTATGGCGTTGGCTTGAGCGCGAGCTTTTCGGAGTGCGCGCTGGCTGGCGAAGGTAGAGCGACTGAAGCCAGCGCCGGTGCTTGTGAGTCCGCAGAGGTCCTCGCGGGAGACCGTTGGATGCAGAGCACATCAAATAAGGCTTGCCTTTTGCATCCTGTTGATCGCTTCGCTTCGGTTCTTGTGTGTGGCTGTGCTTACATTGTATTCCGTGTCGTCAACTTCGGTGTTGTGTGGTGCTTCCGTGTTGAACAAGGAACCTAATGTAAATCAGTCTGCACCTCGGATGACCTGCAGCCACGTTCATGGTGAGTTGTCTCCTTTCCAGATGTGCGTGACAGCTGTAGCGTGCTGAAGAAGGAAGCGCCGTAACTTAATAATGTAGCGCCATTTCTGAAATCATCCTCACCTTTTACTGATCGTTGTCGAGCAGCTCCCCGCCAATAACGGGGGCTCGTTGCCATGTGCATCGTCAATTGTTTAATAAGTGACGCAAAGCATCTTTCTAGGGTGTTGATGTGACGTACGACTATAGCTGCCAATATATGTGTCGCAATTCTTCACATCGAATGCATACGAAACAACAACCGCCCCCCTGATGCACATGTGTGTGATCAGAAAAAAAAAAAAAACTTTTCTTTGGCCGAGCGGCGCATGATTAATTGAAAGTCACCGCAACAGTTCATTATCTGAAGAAAGCACAGTGCGAGCACAATAAGAACCGAGATGACGGTCGCAAAGCTGTGACCCAATAAGCACCGGACTTGCGGCACACATTTAATCAGGGAACGGGAGCAATAAATGGTCTCCCCACGGAAACGCTACTACGCGTTTGTTCTAAAACTCTGCTGCTGCTAGGCTGAACATGCTACTTGGTCATGGCAGTGGACAGGGCTGCAGGGAGCATATTAATGAGCATATTTTTGTCGTGAAAACACCGCCTCACACCGATGAGTAGTAAGCACTGAACTTTACATTGCTATAGAGAACGTCCTTACAGAGTATCTATTAGTGAAGGGCAGTTATGGGATTACTCGTAGATTACCGATGCTACTTTGCTGAACAAATAGGGAGGAGACCATACGGAAGTTCTTACTTTCGTTAGCTTGTTCAAGGCGGCCTATGTATTTGTGGAAGGACGGCCTGTTATAATGCCGAATGATGAATTAACAAGGATCACCTTGCGGAATGACGACAGAAGGCTTCCAGGGGACACTGAAGTTCATTGTGAGCTTTTCTCACCGGATAAGTATAGGACACATTCTGATCAGCAGACACCATCTGATATACAACAACAATAAATTATGACAATGATGATCTGATATAATCTCGTCTTCAGCTTATCATCGCTAATCCTTGTAGTCACCATCAGTTCTATACGCAGTTCTGTAACGCATAAATAAGCTAGTGCCGTCCACCATTGATCATCAGTGTCGGTCTCTGATGTGAGCTCTTTCATGAAGCCTGATAACTCTGATAAAAAGGACTGAGGCTAAATACAGCGGGCTAAATTTTTTTCGGAAGTAGAGAGCACTGTTGAGTGGCTCATCTAAAAAGTCAACAGTACAAAGTTCGATAAGGCAACAGGTGAAGAAGTCAACGAGAGAAAAAGCCCTATAAGACCATATTTGTTGTTGTTCTTGCCACCACCGTACACGCGAACTTTCAAGTTTCATACCAATACCTGCAATGATACGTGTTGGATACCGAATATCTTTTGCATCCTTTTTTCGCAGCATGGCGATTAATTCAACGGAGATTGCAGCAAAGCCGAGAGTCAGTAACCGAGAAAACGATGACTCCCCGTTTCACTTGACAGGGATCGTCATCTGACTCTACGGTAATCTGAAAACTTAAGGGCGGTGAACAATTTCATGGCATCGGACACATCGACACATGTTCGGGCCATTGACTCTTGTCTTAGCAATGCAACAGGTGGTGTGACACATTTATTTTCACCGCTTCAATGGAAACGGATTGCGCTTAATCACCTTGTAGGAATTTGTCGAAAGGTATTGGCTATTAAACGGATGGTTATATAGCTCCGTGTGTGAAGACTATAGGTGATTGTGATATGAAGGAGCGGGCTGAAATTCAGGTAGGATATGTCGCAATCGTGAAAGAGTGATTTCATTGACTGGGCGATGATGAAACGACGCGTTGTGCCGCTTCAGGGTACAGGAACAGTCGAGCAGGAACAAAAGGAACAGTCGGACTGTCCTTGCGTGTGAAATTATTCTTACTGTGCTGTTGGCGGATAGAAGCGAGAATATTTTTAGCAACGAATCGAGTGAGAAACACCTTTTAAAGAGTAGCACGCTGGCGAGCATGTGCGATCTGCACTATTGTTACGTTCCTGGAAATATTTTAGTGGCCTTGTGCCTATACTAAAACATTACGTTGTGACCCCCTCAGAACCGCATGATGCCCGCGAAGAGATAGTTACTGTATGCATAGCGGGAGTAAGCTGATGCTTCGGCTTCACCGCTACAGTACTACCACATGCAATAGCTGTAGATTTACCATCACACATTTTATGAAGGCTGCTCTAGCACAAAAGCAAGTACAATGCCATGAGCTTCAGCAAGTGTGCAGGACGTACAGGGCTGTAGCCGAGCAGCTGCTTCACGTAGATCTCACACGACGTACACTCTAAAAACGGAACTTCACAGCATAACATCGCGTAAAGCAATCCCTAGTTGGAGTGATATTGTTCACGCGCAGGAATCGTAAAGGATGGTGGGCATAGGGCTTTTTGTGTTACTTAGGCAAACTGCATAAGTGACACAGAAAGGCGTACGCCCTCCGGTTTTGACCAACCCTGTGCGTGAACGATATCATTCCGACTGGGGATTTTTTACGACCTGTTATGCAGTGAAGTCCCGTTTTTGAAGTGTAGGCTCTGGATTGTGTCGGTGGCTAAAGGCGTTCCCGGGTACTGCAGTTGTTTCACGTGGCTCGAGAGATTTAAGCGGAATTGTCAATGGAAGCGCACCGTTCAGCGAAAGACCACGAACGACCGCTAACAATAGAGCTATGCCGTTCATGAAAGGTATTACAGCCTGATGGATGTGAGAATAGCTTCAACTGCAGATAGAGCGAGTCAGCAGATTATTGTGTAGGCGCCTTGTAAGACAACGTAATGTCGAAGGCAATCTGTCATTCGGGAGAACAGGATTCGCTGTGCCAAGAATGGCTGCTTCATTTGATGTAATCCGTGGAACTGCCAAGCAGTTTTGAAACCTTTTTCTTAATGGTTAACTCATTACCTGAACTTAACATGCTTAGAGCTGGATGTTACACTCGTGGCGTGCATGAGTTACACCGTTTCGTAATTGGTGGTCGGACATTATAAGGTAACAGCTTTATGTCATTAAGAGTAATTGTCATGTGCATTGGTATGACGGAAACAGAGAATAACGGTCATCAGGCGTGCCAAAAAAGCGATGTGCATATTCTTGTTGAAGGTGTTGAGCGTTGAGTAACTGGTCTAACCTAGCCTTGAGCTACCGTCAGTTTTGTTTCTTTCGAACCAGTACCACCAGCATCTGCCCTATTGAGCCAGCGTGTGCACGTATGCGAATGTACCGGTCTGTGAACGTCAGGCTCTACAGTGTGACTAGTTACACAATGTCGACTTCAGGATGCCCTAAGTGTCATTGTGCTACTGCCTATCGCAGTGGGCGTGAATGTCTCCTCGTTCGGTACACCGCAAGAGGTTGTCACAGTTTCAGCTAGACATGGGAAAAAGCCAGTGCTAAAAAAAAAAAAAAAACATAGCAAGAACTATTATTAGTACTACGCGCACTGGTTGCTAGTATACGCGTTATCCACGATCACTTTGTAGTAGCCTTAGTGCGCTATACCGCCATAGGTAGCTTTCTTACCTTCAGGAAAGGGTCGTAAGGAGAAAGGTCGTAATGGGGTGCTATAAATCATTGAAAAATCGGAAACAATAGAAGTCCAGTGACTATTTGTGTCGACATCTGAAGTTATGGTGCTCGCTTGCAGTCATCCAAAGAAGAAGAATTTGTTGTAGAGGAAGCGCGCGGTCTGCCTGCCTACTTGGCGGCATGGTGCACCCCCACAGGGTAGGACTGCGGATAATTTAGACCACCTGGGGATCTTTTGACGTGCGCCGGAAATCTCCGACACACGGTGCCAGTAACAATGAGCCATCCAAACAGTCATCCAAAACATGACGAACGAATGCTCTTCTGGAGCATATCAATCACCAAGTGCACCGCAGCAAGGACAACAAGGTTAACAACTCTTTGGAACAATATCCACGAGAGCTTTCTTTCCCCAGCAGAGTTCCACCGAGTTGCGAGCAGTGTACGGGCGAACTTGGCATTATTTCGCACCAACACAGCGGGCTCTCACGCCAGAGTCCAATTACTTGCTACGCTATGATACCAGCAGTACACTATATTTGGAGCTCCCTATCGTTCTTAGCATAGCCTCACCGGCGGATGTTAATATTTCAACGAGATCGTTAGTCCTTCAAATACGACATGCCTTCGGCAGCTTTTCGCCACAACTGACCGAAAGTGTCAGCGTTTACAAGAAAGTGCATTTATGGTCAGTGACGAAAAGGAAGTGAGAATAACTCAACTTTAACCTCCGTTAACCCCGGTTTGAAGGTCAACTATCTTAGATGAACTGGAGGCTTTGTGCCTTTTGTACGCAGTTGTCAATCCCGTCTTGCTCCGCATTTATCTTTTTCAGGCTTCGACGTGTAACAGATGTATACACGGACAAAGCATAAATTTCTGTACGACATACATGGTCACAACACTATTACACGCTCGCTACCACGTCCTGTGGTTAGCTATCCACCGAATTTAACGTTGCATTTACCTCTACCTTGAGATGTCGCCTCGCCGTGTACTGTTGGTCTTCTGCGCCACGTTACCCGTTCGTTGGCGGCTAGCTACCACACATAATCATGAAATGCACTCGCTTCCGGCAAGAGCGCGAAGTTATAAAAACTCGCATGTAACACACTGACAAACGCTCATTCACCTCATCCAAAACCCCGAGGCCTTTGTCCGCCCTGGCATGTGAAATCTAGGGCGGTCACCTTCTGAGGACCTTCTCACTACCACGTGACTCCTGGCCTCATTTCAATCCTGTCACCACGTTTTGCCATCATCACAACCTCATCTTGGATATACTACTGTGATAAACATGAGGCAGCGGTCCACCTTCTTGTACAGACAGTTTGCTCCATCTCAGCATCATTCCCGTATCTATATGTGTATGTGCCTCCTCATTTAAGCTGGTGGCCGAAAGCGCTTGAAAGTGCGTCGCTGTACCTTCTCTGACATTTTGAATTCCCATTCATGTTTTGGCCTCCAACAGGTGACCAGCACTACGAACAGATAAATGACAAACAAAAGAATAAATGATCCTTAGAATTATTACGTTCGTAAATATACAATTCAATCGATATGAACATATGACACGACATTATGCTAATTGTGGCACAGCAATGCCTCGAACTACTTGAAAAGTTTTAGTTGAAGAAATGTGTACCTTGAACGACACCAACGTACAAAAGCTAGAATGCTCCAAGTTCGGAGGTCAGTGAAAAGGCATAACTAATTGGTTGCATTTGATTGTAGCTCCTTCCGCGCTAGCAAAGCATCCTAATAATGGTGGGATGTATCCCGTGAGTAGGCTTCCTGATGATGAGGTACTGTGCTTCGGCCTTTTTACGCATTTATCGATAAAACATATGTCAAACTTCCACCGTGTTTTGAACTATCAGCCGAGGAAGGCATAATTCACGACGCAATTAATCGGGTGAGTGACCCCTTGCATAAGCTACGTTCTCATGCTCCCACAAATCTTCCCCTGAGCTTCTCCTAAATGTATTGCGTAGCTTTTTGTTATGGACGTTGCTTTAGCCTGATGTCCCCTAAGTCCGTCATGAAGCTTGAGACCACAGACTTGGTCGCACAAAACCTTGACTGCGATAAATAAGTTTCATCTCTCTTTAGTAGTATTATTGCGTGCTTTATGTGTCTCCTCGCGGGTAATTACCTACGTGCATTACCCTGCCATGGCAAGAGTAGTGCTCCTTTTTAGAAGTTCTAATTAGTATGATGTGCTTTTATTAGTGCTTCACGTTGGCCTCCTGCGCTTTCTGTTAATGTTCTCTGCTACCCGCAAAGCGAAACATGAGTATTTAAATTAGGCGCTGCCATACGGGGGAAACTTTGTGCCGTTATTGATACTCCTATGCGTCTGTGCAGTCGTGTCCTGGTTATGTTATGCGTTTCGTGCCTTCTACAATATTTCAGTCTTTGCGTAGAGCGCGTTGCACAGCAGTATGTTCGCTAACAGTTTACGCAAAAACGCGTTGGGGTTGTACACCCATAGAATGAGACATGATGGTAATGCATCATGGTCGTCGAGAGGAGCGGCGATCTGGGCTCTTTCCACATCCTCCACTGGTCGTAATAACACCAATAGAGGCAGCACAAATGTGTGTGTGCTAGAGGAGCGAAAACAACAAACTATTTAATACTGACAATTATCGTCGTTCTGTGCAGTGCATTGATAAAATTGATGAAAGCATCGATTAGAAATACCAATATTACAGCGACGCTTCATCGATATTGCAAGAAAAAGGAATTGATACATCGATACTGCCTTTACCCTCTCAATATTTTTTAGTTGCACTATTAGTTACCTTAAGCTGGATGCAGGTAACCCCAAAAATAAATATTACATAATGATGAAGTAGGGTGTTTCACCCAAGAATTCAGCTTCGTGATTATAAGGGTCTTCCTGGGGGCTTACCGTAATAGTACCGTAATAGTTCGGTGAAGTATAGGTTCTGTTTATATGAGAAACGTAGCATTTATTACTGGACATCTAACTTTGTACTGTCATATCTGACGCTGCTGCTGATAAAAGATGAGCTGTGCTGCTTTACGTTTCTCACACAGGGGCAGCAGTTCGCGAATGAGTTGAAACCATGCATGCACTAGCAATGTTGTTGCCTGACCCTTATTTTCATTATACTGTTTGTTGTATTCCCGTGCTACACATGTATCTGTATTTAATTTGATTCGAACTGTTAACGGGCCACTAGACGTTAGTCATGACATCAGTTTCTTATTAGTGTTTATTTCTTATTGTTATGTCTATTCTTTCACTCTGAATTATTTCTCAAAATACTGATTTCAGTAATCTCATTAATATTAAAAAGATTATTCACACAAGATTAAAAGATGACCTACTCTCCGTTTTTTTTTCTTTTTTCTTTAGAATACTTATTTCCTGATGTACCACACAAAACGCTCATGAAAAAAGTGAGAGGTCTCATGAATCGAACCTGCCTGTTGTATCCATAAAATTTATTATTTTTTTGTACGATATTTTGCATATGTTCATTGATATCGAGATTATATTCCAAACGTATCAATACTCGTATCAATATTTTTGAGCGTTTCGCTTTTGCTGTGAAAAAATCGATAATATAGTCTGACAAAAACGCGCAACAGTTCCCTCCCCAGGTCTTCTTCTTCGTCCTCCTGCTGTCTTATCCCCATCCATCCGCATCTGAATGTCGCTCATGGCCACAGTTGCGTTGCGAACAGCGAATTTGATTTAAGACAAGGAAAACATTTTGGAACTGAGGATGCACCAGCGGGAAGATGTCAGGGCATACTCTGCGCACACTTTCTCTCCCATCCCATTTTGCTCGTGATTCCTATGAAGACAGGGCTGTCCTCGATTTTTCTTCTTCGCGAACATACTCCGTGATATTCGCAACCGCTGCTCGATCACCTGACAACTTCGTTGTGCAACAGAATGAAGGCCCGCAAATGAACAGGCCCCTGAGTAAGTCTCAAACCCGGCATCAAACCCGAACGTTCTATGTCTATAACAAGACTTTTCGCACTTTCCTTAAATGCACTATAAAGTGGGAGGCAGGTAATGGAAGTGGGCGCCGATAAAGAATAACTCGACACCCATGAACGGTATACAACAAATTACGCGTGTGGCAGTCTAGTCTAAACATTTTGAATTCGCAGAGGAATTTCTCGGAAATTACGCGGTCCGACGCCTGGTTTCAAACAAACCAATATTTCATCATACAGTAGTGATCGATGTTCTCCAAACTTTTTTGTTGTGATTCATTTCTTTGTAACCAGCTTTTTCTTCTTTTTGGCTTTCGAAGCGACTACCTATATCTAGAAGTTTGAGCTTCAGAAAATAAATAGCAAAAATGCAGGATCCTGCTTTTGTCATCACGCTTTGTTTTACTGACTATGCCGATACGCCCGGCTACGTTGCAGCATGGATTGATTGGTGGATTTGATTGGATTTACTGGTAGGTAGCTCCCAATAGTATGTGCATGCAAAGCTGTTTTGGTGTCAGATGTGGCGGGCAACGCAAGTTTGGACGTATGGTCGACACATTGAGCCTACGATTTTCAATTTGATTTTTCACAATTTTTGGCGCACGTTGAAGAACCCTCAGGAGGGCAATGTTAATCTACAGACCGTCCAGTGGGGCGTCCTCATGACCACAGTTGTCTCCCGACGTAAAGGAACGTATTATGATTCCTGATGCTTCGCACCATCAGGCACACAAAATTCATGGTGCTGTTTAAAGTACATTTCAGTGACCATGGTGTAAATTTTCAGGACCTGAAAGGTGTATGTCTTAGTAAAGAAACTGCTAACAATGGCGCTTCATTATTTACCGTGTACATCAGCAAGTCACAGCTCTCATTAAATTTTATATAATCTTTCACGACAGTTCTGTTATGTCAGACCATACCAATCGAATTGCGCACTGCAATCATAAGCACCCTAATTTTTCCAAATCACCCATTCTGGAAGTTACATGGTCGCCTATATGAGAACCGTGAATGGTCACATATGTCGATATGAGTTTCACGTTTTCGGTCAGCATTCAGGTAAAGGTCACTACAAAGACGTGCCGCCAATACTAATTATTAGAACGACTTATTCACGTCACGTGTACTGCTTGGTGAAAGTGACGGCTAATAGATATTCGAATCGACAATTTTCATGGCGTATATTGGACGTGAAACTTTTAATTTGTCGTTGGCAAGGAAGCCAGTTGTTAAGCCAGTTGTGTCGTTTTTACATTGCGTTTTTGAGGCGTTGTCAGTGTGGATGCCTACGCTGGTGGGAAAAGGCATTTTCAATCTTCCAGGCATGTCGTGTTTTAATCCATGCGAATTTAATAATTTTGGCACCCCTTCGGCGCTCTATTTGTCGAGCACGAGTGCACTCGCTTCTAACGAGAACGTGAAGTAATGAAGAGCTGTGTGCAGCATATGGACCACCGTTCTTTCACGCCGGAAGTTTTGTGCCCTGGGCCACCCAAGGGCACCAATTTCAGGGCTTCAGCTTTCCAGCGTTCTCGCTATGATCGGGCTCCTGGCAAAGCATTGTCTTAAAAGGAGACCGCGTGCCCGTGGCTAATTCTGAGACGGCGCTTTGTAAGTGCCGTCTCCTAGAGCGTTGGTCAAGCGCCTAGTGAAATATTTTTAAATCAACCGGGGATCCGGCTTCCGAATCAGTTTTTTTTGGCGCACTATTTCCTTCCACGAAAGTACATCTTGCATCCTTGGGCAAGTGTTTCCGGTTTGGTAGTTGCGCTGGTAAGCGAATAGTCACTCACTCACTACTGCTTATTCAATAGAAGGTCGTGCGTAATGATGGATACCTTGAACGACACCGCGATAGATGGCGCCATGCCGTTATCGCAGGGGCAAACTGGTGCGTAATGTAGTGTGAATTGACTGAATACGTCGTAGTTGGGAATGCGATAGATGGCGCGACGACGCCATGCTGTAGGCGCAAAGAGAAGCTGGCGCCTATTGTATAGTGAGTACTTGACAATGTCATCCATGACGTCATTCGGATGCTTTTTTTTTTTTTTTTT
>JARGYV010110141.1:0-11690 GCA_029532675.1 Ornithodoros moubata | reverse complement strand
TTTTTTTTTTTTTTTCTAATGTCACACACAGTCCTTATTCCGAAGACGAAGAACCGCGAAAAACCTTTGAACGAGACCAAATATAGGCCCAAACACTCTGCAACGTTGATTAGAAAATCTCCGCAAAGGTGCTGGCATCCCGTCTTCGCTGGATGTATCATCCTCAGTGGGTGGTCATCAAACGTGTGGCATTCTTAGTTGGACTTTTGAAACAAGTACGCACGTTTCTCGCACTGTTGTGGAGATATGTCAGGCGCCACCTCACCAAGCCGCACTTGTACAAATTGATCTAAAAAAGGCATCTGACTGTGTTAGCTATGCCTTCCTTTTTGTGATGCTCAAACGTGTGTGTCTGGGGAGGACGTTACTGGATGGGATTTTCATGAGTTACAGTGGTGCCTCCACTCAACTATTTGTTGATCCTACATTAACTTCTATTCTGTTCTCCTAGTGTATATCTGGGTACACCGCTTCGGAATATTTGAAGTACGGCGCCTTACTGGATGTCGAGGATTAGAGAGATCTCTAGACATGCGGGTCCCTGGAGTACCCGCGAATTGTCTGTATTTTCACGTGAAAATGTGTGCAATGCATTTTCGATTACGAAACTTTTGTATGTACTGCAGGTCATGTGTTGTGCGCGCACTCAAATTCAGAAGTTGCACCGCATATTTGTCACTTTTATATGGAACTCGCGTTATGAACTAATGAAACTGAAAACTTACTTCGGACACCGCTTCCTGGAGGAGTGGGCCTCGCCCTTCTCTTCATGAGACAGTTAACGTCTCGCTTCTCTTACCTTCGAGGGGAAAAGGCATCCTCTGATACACATATCATCAGTGTGTTTTGAAAAATCAATTGTCGTGGCTGATTGCATCATCCAGTTCGATGTTCTTGCGTGAAGCCCGTGGTTGTTCCTGGGTCCTCTTCCATGCAGGAACATGTAGTACGGAATAAAAGTGTTTAGGGAACTGTGCAAAATGAATGATGTGCAGTGGTTTTCGGTATTTAGTGACATTCAGCGTGAAAAAGGTTTAGTCTGTCAGTAAATGTTGAGTACGGGTTGTATTTGTATGATTGAACATGTCTCATGTACTAAAACAAAAAGGAAGAAAATAGACCTCGTTGGGACAGTGGTAACATGTCACGCCTTTGCGCTCAAGTTCGCGGGTCCGATCCAGGCCGAGTACGGTAGCAATGTTTGGGAGGTAAACATTGTTACTGGCACCGTGTATTGGAGATTTCCTGCGGATGTCAGAAGATCCCCAGGTGGTCGAAAGACAGTCTTACCCTGCGGCACGTGCAACGGGGCGCCACATGGCAGACAAACCGCACGTGTAAACGCATACGGCATTTTATTCGCCATCTTATACCTGACAGCAGTGTAGCCTTTCTCTCCGTGTTTTTGAGACGTGGCGTTTCCTAGTCCTTTGACTTGGTCACTGGGGCCGAACCCAACGAAAATAATCCTGCGGAAATCCTACCGCCTCGCGTGACGCCGCTGTATCCAGGCATTTTTGCACAGATGGTTGCATTCGAATGTGCTTCTTTGCAGTTCCGTTTGGGTTGGAAAACAGCGTTGCAACACTTCGAGACGTGACTTTCCAAGAGCGGCCGCACCACGTGCTTGTGTTTACACCAACAATAGTAGCTGAAGCTGAGCGTCGAGGCTCAAGTCATGCCAATAGAATGTTGTGACGCAGATCAATGCGCGCATCAAGAATATATATTGGGTCGGCCCGTCGAGCCTATTTTGGCTCCTGGTAATTCCATGTGAAGTGTTTCTATTCTTATCCAACTCGGAAGCACATCCGCGGAACCAAGGCCCGCTTCCGTAACGGGCGCCGTAACATCCAAAGTCCTGCTTCGCCGCAGATGGTCCTTAGCTGCAAGTACTTGGAATATGCACGATTGGATTTGATGACATTACTGTTGATGGATGATCAGAGGCCTCGCGGTCAAGCTGTATGAAAGTGTTGGATGTTGTCAAGACGTGTTCGGAAAGGGCTCGAATTAATAATCGGTAATCTCTGGAATCCATGTCTATGGCGTTTTTGTGTTGACATTCTAGTTGTCTTTAGCTTACAAGCGAACAACAACAATAAATGATAATGAAGATGACATGGGGAAGTTCACAAGTGTCTCTTTGCTTATGTGTAGAAGTTCTGAAAAGATGACACCTTGGCTGAGCAGGAGGTTCTTTGTTTGGTTGAGTGAACATGGGCTATTCGTCGAGTGATTATTTCACCCCTTGAGATTCCTCAAACAATTTACCATTAAATGACAATTTTTCATCTTCATTGCTGCTTCTCAGCAATACGTGGACATTTACTGTACGCTCGGAGAAACGTGTCTGTCCACTGTTAGTAAGAAACATACTAAGGCGGCAATGCGGGCCTGTTGGTACATGCTTTCATGGAACAGGAGCTAGACGACAAGGACAACACAAACAGCGGAGCACTGTACTGTGTCGCTGTTTGTGTTGTCCTTGTCGTCTAGCTCCTGTTCCCCGTAAGAAACATACATTTACTGACAAGGGAGACAAGCCTTTTTATTTTTTCTTCATTTTCTCTATGTGCACTCTACAAAAAACAAAAAAGAAGGGAAAGGCAGAACTTCACCTCATAATACGTAACATATATATCTGATCCTCCTAATTTCGTGTAGTTGTAACTGCATCCACAACGTGCTTACCAATCCCACGTGTTGGCAAGATAAGCTTAATGACCTGGGATGAAGCTACAACTGTTCTGCAGGTCGGCCTGGCGTTCCTTCGTCGTCATTAACCTTATTTTCGATATTTCGTTAAGTGCCGCAGCATGCCTCCGACTTGTGTTCATGCGGACACTGGCACTCCGCGTCATATGCCATCCGCATGCGTCGCCAATTTCTCTTCGTGCCTGGCATGGTTCCTTATTATGGGTACCAGACCCGCTGTAATTGCAGCCTCGGAATTGCCCAGGGAAGGGGGTTGTGTGTGAACATCTCTCTAATGCCTCGTTGCCAAAGGCATGTGACGCGTAAGGTTTGTTAAGGACTGCTCGAAAGCCTTGGTTAAAGCATACTTGATTATTTGGATATCCACTATGGAGGTTTTAATGAGACCGATGTTCATTTGGGGGGGGACAACTTTCAATCAGTTTGTCATTATTGTATTACGCGGTTTGTTCCCGCAAAGAAGAAATCACTGCAATGTCCCTGTCTTTGGATAAATAGAGATGTAATACACTTAAAAACGAAAATTAAGCGCTATCATCGTTACACGACAATGCATTTGCCTCTAATGTCCAACATGGGTTTAGGAAACGAGCTTGTGCGGCAAAGCACCATTACTTTTCGTGCACCCTGTCCAGTTTTTTTAAATAACGATCCCCCTAAGTTTTGGAGGCACCTGCCTGCGAGTAAAAGTGGTGTTTCAAGATTGAAGATAGGTGGCGACGTTATTAATGATGCGCAACAAATTGTTTCCAAGTTAAACCAGTATTTTCAAGTGGTTTTTACTTCGAAAGATGATATTACTTTTGTCAAAGAATTTCCACTAGGGATATGTTACCAGATTTTGCTGTTTCGTATGAAGGGAATTTTTTCCTTGATGTTCAACTTAAGAGACAAGGTATCTTATGGTCCTCACTTGATAAGGAATGTCTTTTGAGAAGACATGCAAAGTCATTGAGCCATTATTTAGCAAGGCTATTTTGCTTTTCAATGTCAACCGGTGAGATTCTATATGACTGGCGCATGGCTCGAGAGGTACCAGTGGTAAAGAAGTGCGATCCTTTGTTTGTCACAAATTGTCGTCCCTTCTCGATACCGAGTACTTATTACAAAATCATCGAGCATGCATTGAGTAAGTACATCACTGAATAGTTAGGAACCAATAACATGTTGTCCTGCTGTCAGCATCGTTTTCGCCAGGGTCTCTCGACTATCACACTGCTTGTTTCCATTGTTTACGAATTCTCCAGTATTATTGGCAGAAATGGTCAAATAGATGCACTGTTTCGAGATTTCAACGAGACATTTGATCGTGTACCGCATGTGACGATTATAAGGAGGTTACAGTCTCTGCGTATGCCATTTCACATTATTAAATGGATTCGAAATTATCTGTTATGTCGCAGACAGTTTGTTACGGTTGGTGACAAGTCGTCAGAAGTCCTGGTTGTAACATCCGGTGTGCCCCAAGGTAGTGTGCAGGGGTTTGTCTTGCTTTTAGTTCATATAAACGGTATTCTAGGGTTTATTCACTCGGAAGTGCAAATTCGTTTGTTTGCGGACGACTGTGTCTTATTTCGTAGTATTGAGTCGCAGAAATATGTAATAGCATCACAGGTGAATATTTTCCCCTACACAATTGCCCTGGAAAATATTCACCTGTGATGCTGTGAAAGGGGCATGATGCTCAATTCTGATAAATGCGCTATTGAGGATTTCCAACAAAAAATCGGTAAGAAATACAATTAATTTTACAATTAATGATGCTGTAGTTATCGTGGTTGATGAATATAAGCATTTGGGCGTAACCTTTAGTTCCAGTCCCACTTGGTCTCGGCATGTACGCAATATCTCTGCTTCGGCCTTATGCAGTCTCGGCTTCTTGCACTTCATACCCATTGTCACCGTCATTGAAGGTCACTGCGCAATGGAGTAGTGGGCCGCCGTACTGGCGGCGAAATTCTCCATATCACCGTCATCTCATGTATTTGTTGTTGTTGTTGTTCTTGCAAAGAAGACTTAAGTCTTCTTTTAAGAACACCAGAAAGTATACTAGGGTCTAAAAATATTTGGGAATTTGAGGTATCTTTTCTGGAGTATTTATGTGCTGTGTAAGCAATGAGCATTTGTTTTTCCTGATGTTATTCTCTCCTGTCCTTTTTGTTTTCCTGCTGTCTCCCCCTCTTTTATGGGCCAAATATGGCACGCAGTATTGTCAAATGCAATAAAATAGAAAGTGGAGCTGATTTCCTTTCTTCTCTACACTCTAAAAACAGAACTTCACCGCATAACACGGCGATGATCAACCTGCGGTTTCTTTGGAATTCCCTTGAGGTTCCAAGAATTTCCCGTCGGTTGCGGAGTTTGGCCTTCTCTGGTCAAAATATTCGTTTCTTGCTTTTTTTTTTTTTTCTCCAATTTCGATGAACTACGTGTTGAGACATGAATGGATCTGTGTGTACTTGCTGCTGCTGATGCCTTCACAGTAATACACTCTAAAAGCAGAACTTCACCGCACAACACATTGGGGACCAATCACGATACAGAATGATATCACTGCGAATGATGATTGGCTCATTGGCGTGTCATGTGGTGAAGCTCTGCTCTCTTTTTAGAGTGCAGATATCAACTTAGCAGAGAGATGCGTTTATGTGGTCATGCATCCAACGTTCCATAACTCAAAGTGCGCCGCAGTGTTCAGAGGCATTAAAGAAATAATGTGTGGCTACTTGAGGACATTTCGGTATTGGTCGCTGTAGTAGTACGATGAAAGTTTTGCTTTGCCTGTGTTTAACGTGAACTCTTTTTGCCTTCCCAGCTTCGGGAGCTCGTGGTGAATGGTGAGCTGCCATGCTCCAAAGAGGAGGCAGCAGCTTTAGCGGGCATTCAACTGCGCATCGAGGAGACTTGGCCAAGCAATGCACGAACACCTCACGCGCTCTCGGCCGAGCAGCTCGGAAAGCTTATACCCATAACCGAGGATGCCAAGGTAAGTGCCCAACAGCAGCAAGAGTCAAAGCAATGTATAGTTCTATTGTTGCGTTAATGTGTTCGACTTTGTTATTGAGCTTGTTTTGCATAGCTGGGTACCTGAACGTTGCTGTACGAACTGGCAAACTAGTTAGTTGTTAAAAAAAGAGAGAATGTATCCGAAGCTCTTTGGCTGCGCGTATAGAACAGGTATATAAGTTGAACGCCGCCATACCAGCACTGGACAGCTGTTTCACCCTACTTGGGGCTCATCAGCAGTGCGCAGGTATGCGACGTTCGTTAGTTAGTTATTAGGACGTCAGTCAAGGATACAGGCAACGTTCTTCTGAACATGCGAGCAATAGAAGGAAAGCTAAAAGAATATAACCATGTACATCGTCGTTTATAGTTTCTTGAACATTTGCCTGTTCTCAGTTTGTGATACGTAATCAAGTGAGCCCTTTGGAGTATTTATTTACTGATGTGCACACCCAATTCATTAAGTGAGCTTTGGAATGATGGAACGCATGTGGTGGCGTTGTGCACCTTCGTGTGGTGTGCTCGGTAGATACACTATCAGGAGTCTATCCGTTGAGGCGCCTCCGAGGAACGAGTGCAAAGCTCTACGGCCACGTGGTGCATTCTTCTCTGCAATCACGTTCGTTTTTTCTTCTTTTTTTTTTTTTTTTTTTGCCACGTTGGTTCGCTATTTTGGTGTCATTTGGGTATAGAAAATCAAATCTGCTTCTCAACGTCTTGAGTATATACCGACATATCATTAATCGCAAGTTCATATGTGCGTGAAAGCAAGGCAGTTATGCAAACACGAGTTTACATGAGGTGAAGGTGATATCATTGCTACGCACTATATTTGATACATCATTTCCCACGGCCAGCCGTCGGGAACTGCTTCATCAAGCCTTCCTGTCAGCGTTAAAGCATTATCCGTCATAAATATCACGATTCATTTTCGTTCTTCGTTCGGAACGGAGAGTGCTCAGAAATATGCAATTTGTCTCGCACGTTCATATTTCATTCGAGAGTGCGAATATAAGGCTCTGCCACCAATATAGCATACGTGCCTATATATTTCAAACGCGCCCGCGCCGCGTTTAATGCGCAAGACCCGGATTGACGAGTAAGTTGCATTCAACATGAGCAGCACCAAAGGTCGTCTCGTCGGCTGCACCTGGAGGTAGTACCAGATCCGGCGACAGTAAGCCATATATATCGCTTAGCGCGCATCTTCTCTCTCTGTACAACATGTATTGCGGTAACCCTCACGAGGATAGCGACATGAGTATGCGCCTCGCATTCCCTCATAACTGGATCGACGGAATGGCCAACAATAAGACGTTCCCTGGCAGTGCGATCTCGCCCTTGAGACCGTACGCGATTGCCGACCAAATGGCGGGACCAGATGTCAGTGACGCTCGTAAGGTATGAGCTGGGGGAAAATGTAAGCGGGACGGGAGAACCTATCGCGATAGTCCATCTGCTCGAATGTATCTTTTTTTTTTTTTCTCCTCCGCGACGTAATTTTCACTGGCTGTTGCGACTTCTTCGACTGACTTGGGTTTTGGAAGCATACCGTATAATGCTCACCGAAATGGAGCCGATTTGCACAGCTGTTATCTGCATTTGAACAGGATTACCCCCGGTCCGGGATTCTTCCGCAGACGGCAGGAAAGAAATAAACACGGGCGACTGTGGGAAGTGGTTTCTTCAGGCAGGGGATGCGCACAGGCGTGTTGAGATGTTTTAGATTTGGCAAGGGTTTTGGAGCAAAGCTGCTACGATCGCATAAACACCAGGGGCGGTATTTAAGGATGCACTTTGCTGCGCGCCCAATGCGATGTTCAGGGAAATCACTTTTTGACATCTGAAAGGTTTTTCGGAACTCGAAACGAGATTTTTCTAGAAAACGACGGCAAAAAAGAAATCTGCACTGCTAATTTCAGAACACCCTTTTAGGTATAATTCACACATGCCATAACCTACTCCTTTCTGAGTGTAGATTAACACATCTTTCAAGATGTACATCCTGCCAAAACTCGTGTAATTGTACTTTTTTTTTTTACACCCTAGGTACAATAACTTCCTCCTTTTTGGGAGTAAGTGTATACCCTATGCATGGTTAATTAATAGTAGTAGCATGTCTCTGTACACTCCAAAAGCAGAGCTTCACCACATGACACCCTAAAAGCCAATCACCATTCGCAATGATCTATATTCTGTTTCCTTATTGGTAGAAAAAAGTGGGCGTACGCGTACCATTTTTCACCATTCGGGGTAGTCAAGAATATCATTTCATTTTCCGTTTAAGAGAAATAGACGCTTTCCAACTTTCTATGTTAGCCACACTTTTACACAAATCCACGGAAAGAAGGGATATCTTGCAGGCAAGCTGGTGTAAACTCATGATGTAGGACCGAGAGACACGGAAACACGAAAGACGGACGACAGAATCTCAGTCAGACACAAATGTCTTCGAGAAGAGTTCAGCACAAATTTAACATGTTTTCCCGATTAAATAACATGGACATATCTTCTACCCGCAAGTCGTTTCTATTGTTGCAAACTATTTGTGAGTAATAGCTGTAACCTCATTCAGCGCTTTCATCATTTCACACACTCTCCTACGCGCCAACGTGCGATTTCTATCTCTTGTTCGTACAGCATGTCGATTTGAGTTTTGTTTCCATTGTCGCTGCTCATGTTTCTGCATATTTATGCACTGTCCAGATTCAGATGCACCATTACCTAGGCCATTAGGCTGTTCATAGGCACCTATAAAATAAAAATTGAACGTGAAATCATTCTGTATTGTGATTGGTTCCCAACGTGTTGTGTGGCGAAGTTCTTTTTTTACACTGTACACTCCAAAAGCAGAACTTCACCGCATAGCACGGTGAAGACCAATAGCCATTACGAATGATATTGTTCACTGACATGATTGGTGGAAAACGATTCGTCGAATCGGTCGAAACGTCTCTGAACGATATCATTTGGAATGCGATTGGTCATCACCGTGCTATGCGGTGAAGTGCTGTTTTAAGAGTGTACGGCGCTCGTTCAAATGCATTCCGAAAGTAAAGCTTCACTGCATGACACGGTGATTATCAATCTTGATACAGAATGATACCGTTGGCGACCTGATGTGATTGGTGAAAACGATTTACAGATGCCTTAGCAAAACTGTGTAAGTAGCAGAAAAAAACGCTTCCGTTTACCTGCGTATCAGGTGCCAGAACGCCATCATTCTGAATGCTGATTGGTTCGTCGTCGTGTTATGCGGTGAAGCTTGTGAGACCAACATACACTCTAAAAACAGAACTTCCACATAACACGGCGATGACGAATCGCCGTTCCGAATGATACCTTTCTTGCTGAAAACTTGCTGAAAACGGTGGGCGCACGCCTTTTTTTGTGACACGTATGCACTGCATAAGTGTCACAGAGAAGGCGTACGGCCACCGTTTCCAGCAAATAGGGCCAGTAAAAGATATCATTCGGAATAGCGATTGGCCATCGCCGTGTTATGCGGTGAAGTTCTGTTTTTAGAGTGTAGGACCTGAACGATCATGTGAAGCAGAAGACAGTTCATTGATGATAATTGTTTTCGCTTACTTCACTATGAATCGAGCCACAGGTCAGGGCAATTCTTCAAGGCTTTGTACAAGGTGTGTTCGTGAATGTGTGACTTCAAAATCATCGAAAGTGGATCTGTATGGATCTGAAGCTCTGCCAGGAGTATCGGGTGCTGGGATCGAGTGCTTGGCCTGAGCTGACATATTAATATGAAACACAAACAGTCAGTTCTTGCCATGTTCATGGTGTTCGTGTTCCCTTTTTCACCACCTTTTCGGGTGCGCCTACTATGATCGAAGGTATGTCCTTAAATACGCACTATATAAATGAAGCACCTTTGTAAGTAATGCGTTCACACGCCACATTATTCAAGGACCCGGCCTCAACGCCTTCACTTCTCTCTCTTTCTCTCTGCGCACTTGAAGCTATTGTAATTCATATTATGGAAAAGCTAAACTCAAAAGAAAGGATCCATTGAAAGATGGTTTCCTGGATCATGCAATGTTTGCAAGGCAAAGGTAGCGGGAAACGTATAGAGGAAAAAAATGGCAACGGCTTCTCGGGCCAAACCCTCGATTATTTCTGGCGGTTCATATTGACCAAAATATATTTTGGTGTTTGTTGTAAATGACTACATACATAGGCACAGCGAGGCGGTTTGTAGACGGTTAAAAATAAAATAATTTCATAGTTTCACAAGTGTATAGTCGATAGACAGCGTTTACTTTTCGGGCAGTATATTATCGTACATGTAGGGGAAGTAATCATGCAAGAAGTTTAATTGATACATTTGAACATCGTTGATCATGATAAACGTTTAAACTATTAGCACCATATTCACGCGCCTGGTCGCGGTATCGTGGCGGCGCTGATGGTGTGTTTGCTGTACACTCCTAGAAGACATTTTAACCGCATAACACACTGAGTCCCCCCCCCCCCCCACACACACACACACACACGCCACATACGTCCCCGCGATGGTATGCGGTGAAGTACTGTTTTAAGAATGAATATCACTCTCCAACAACTGACGATAATAATTTGGGAAATTCAGAACAGAGTCCCTTATAAATGGGGAAGAGCAGTCAGCGTTCATATTGCTCAGCACATGATATTCGTCAAAAGAGTGGACGTACGCCTTTTTTTGGACAGATAGCGTAACTGTATAGGTGTCAGAAAAACGCGTACGCTTTGATGTATCAGGTACGTAAACGTGTGATTCTGTGAAATTCTGTGTTTAGAGTGTAGTCGTGGTTGCGACTGTGAGTGCAGGAATTATAGTTGACATCCTTATGACTTTGAGTACCTGTCCATATATCACAATCCGAAGCTGGGAGTACTTTGCACGAGGCTTCAGCTTCTTGCTGCTCAAACAATGCTGCGCACCCATTTCTTTTGCTTCTTGACTGTTGAATTCAGCGCATACTTCCCTCCGTTCGTACCCCACCGCACAGCACCAGGTATCACGTTGCTCGGCTACGCCGCACAAGGCTTGCGATGGGGAAGTCGAAAATGCAAGGACTGTCGCAGGGCTACGTAGCCGAGCATTGGCTGACATCGTCGATGCTCCCGCCTCCCGGTCTGCGAGCGAATAACAGCAACTGGGAGTGTATAGAGCTTCTCTTTGTTCTGATGGGAATATTGTCTCTGGTTAGTCTGCTGCAATACTGCGGTACCGTTGTCGGCTTAGCAAAACGCTGGGGCCGCGAATGTGGTAGGCTCCTCGTCGCGCCTTATCTCCAAATATACAATTGGGTCTGAACATCAGCAAACGTTGCCTTCCACCCGGATGGGGAGGTAGGACTTTGAGCACCCAGTCGCTTATGCTAAGCAAATCAACTTTTCAGCTGGAAAATTCCTTTAGTGCTTTGCCATGGCTTTTGAATCCGGATGCTCAAGAACTGTGCAATAAAGCCTTTTCCAGGGAAAAAAAAAAGTACTCCTAGATAATGCCGATGCGTCTTAGTAGCATCCGCCTCGAGTGCAGAGCCTGACTCTGCTTGTTTCATCAACTGCCACAGAACGCAGTATGATGCTGTCTTTATTTTCGCTAAAGGATTTACAACACTTAGATCAATACATCTGATTGGATTATAGTCACATGTTAACGCACCCGGGAATATCGAGGAAATGAATAAGCCGTTTTTCTAAATGTTGTAGGTTCCAGATAGAACATTTGAGACCATGTGACACGCTGTCGTCACAAGGTTCACCCGTTGGAAGTTCTTCATTGGCTGTCGAGTACACGCCCCTCCCCCGTGACTTCCTCATTTGCCAACGTGCGAGCAACGACGTCAGAAGACGGTCGGTTTCAGTATCCACACACTAAAAACAGAACTTCACCGCATAACACGGCGATGACCAATCGCCATTCCGAAAGATATCTTTTCCTGACCCTATTTGCTGGAAACGGT
>JARGYV010110132.1:0-25878 GCA_029532675.1 Ornithodoros moubata | reverse complement strand
AGAATCATATTCTTCCTTTTTGAGGCATATTCTCCCCTCGCGGGTGTGCTCACTGAGTAGTTGCTGTGACGCAGTATTTTCCCAATGCGAGCAGAGGGTCGTGCTTTGTGTTCCAAGACAGCATGCAGAGGTGGGATATTGTACAATATATTGCCAGAAGATTTCTTGGGTGCCAACGTTAGAGCGTGCATGCTTTTAATGAATTGTATTACACGTTTCATCACACATTCATCATTTTACGGGCATGGTACAGTAGCCGTACCGTATTCTGAAAGGGATGAAGCGTTAAGTATATGCTCGCTGTATCCACATATTTACAATCTACAGAAGGGCCAGATTAGCACATCCCATATCAGAGAGTATGGAAACTCTCGAGTGTTTAGCAGGTATAAGATGTCTGTCACGTACAAGCGCTTATGACGCTATGGGAGCGAACGATAGCTGCTTCCGCCTTCGAGTTACATGTACCGTATCACACAGCATAAAATGAGCCTAACCCCTCTACGAATTCATTTCACACTGTATCGCCATTATAGCGAAGCAGTACAATGTACTGTACACAAACCGTAAACAGAGAGGAATTGTATTAGTCCGATAGATACAAGGTTCGCTCGTTTCTACCCTGTTACTAGGGTTCAACGAACCGTCGCCGGAGGTCTGCGCAACGACGAAAAAAACTAAAACAAAAAATGCTGAGAGTGGCTGGGCCGTTGCCCATGGCAACGGAACAAATAAAGGAAGAAAGAATGAGAAGACACGAAACAAAAAGTGTGCGCGGAGAGAGAAAAAGAAAATCCTCGCCCTACATTTCGGTATCATCTGTTGTTCGTGCAGTGGACGCTAGACGATGACCATCGCGCTCCTGTTGGAGGGCGCCGCGAGACAGGAGAGAAAAAGGGAAAGGTTAAAAAAAAGCTGTAGTACAGTTTCTTGTAACACTTTATGCTGCTCTCTCAGCTGTTCATTTTGGGTTACTTCCTAACTGGGAAAATCAGCCCATCCTTTGTTTTCTGCTTTAGAAACAGGCCGCCCTACATAACCTCGCCCACGCCTCCTCAGGCCTGTTCTCTGCTCACTTGCAAGGGCTGTTTTTATTATTATTTTCACCTTTGTGCGCGGCAAAAAAAGAAAAAAAGATGAGCAGGGTAAGCTTGGCAGATAGAGAGACGTGACACGCCCTGCCCACAGCATGGCTGATGCCTTTTACATAGAACAGTACAAAGGAAGGCCACCGCCTGCATGATATGGGTCACTGAACTTGATACGTGGCCCATTTTCTAAAGGGTGAACATGCAGGGTGTTGTTATGAGACTTAATTGAAATATCAGACAAAGGTTAGCTAAGTCGTGTTGCCGTAAGAATAGCATCAGTCAAATGCTTTCATCAATTTTAGTAAGCGTCTGCTATTGGGATGGTACGTTAATTACGTGCCTTCGAAGGAAAGCGGGTAATCAATTTCTGCGAAGAAGCCCACTTTCTAGCACAAAAATGCGATTGGACGAGTGTTACCAGAAGCACGACAGAAAAGTTTCGGAAAAAGTGCAACCTGAACGCCACATTTATCTTAGGTTACTGAAGCTGTACCACAACAGCGCACGTACAGGACAAGTTCCGTCAACGAAACTGAAAGCGACATTGAATTATCATTGCGAAGCACCTGCACCCGGTCGACTGCAGGTTCCCCCAATCCATTTGGCGCTCAATTGTTCGCAGCCACATTTTCGTTGGAAACGCTGGAAGAGCGCTGCCGCAGCTGCACTTGCGCAAAGACCTTGAGCGGCGAAGCGTCTGCGGCGATAAGGGTGTCCGCGCGACGAGAGGAACCCAGACCTTGAGAGGGCGTACTCGTCGAAGGAGAGACGCGGAAGCGACGCCTGAGGTCATTGAACCGCCTGTCGAAAGGGAAACGCTTGCCCTACTTTCCGGCGCCAGACGCGCTCCCCTTCACCACGGGCGAGAGAAAAAACCTCTCTCTGCCTCACTCGCCGGAGTGCAGCAGCAGTACAGTTAGCGCTTGTTTAGTACTCTTTCGTGGCTTCTTCTTCTCTTCTTTTTTTATTTTTCGTGTGTGGTAATATGCGCGGTAAAACATTTTGTCGTCTGCGCCCGGAAGCGCTCGCTTGAATCAGGATATAAATAGAGCGAAGCGTGCTTTTTGCTGAGGGTGAACGGAGATTCTCGTCGGAGAATGACAACATGTTCTCATGGAGGTCACATGTTAAGAGTCTTGCGCCATGAGACGTTGGGTAGAGGACGAGGACCACAAACGAGGTCCAATTCATTTGTGGAGGCTGGAAGGTGATGAACGTGAAGCACGGTTTCTTTCTTTTCGGCCATGCGGCAATTCCGAGCGACATGACTCCGCTAACCTGTCGTTGCAGGAAGCATTACGCATTGCCGCCCACTATTAACCCGTTGTTTTGATATTTTCGAAGTGGAAAACCTCCGAATATGATCGTCATAATATAACTGTTGTTGTTGAGATTTCACAGTCCAGAAAAATTTAGTCACATGATCATTGGATAGGCTACGAAACCAAGGGCAATTCTGTACTCACAGTCTTTTCTGTCACCCGTGACCTTTCCTCGAGCAATTAAAAAACAAAGCAAACCTACCATCGCAGACAAGGTGATGGCGTAAGTTAAATATGGCACCCTGTTGGCCCGGTTCTAGCTGTTGCATCCGCTGTCTCGGGGTTGTCATTAAGCCACCTTCACCTGGCAAGTAAACAAGCGGGTGCCAGAGAATAAGTTACGCTTTCTTCGCACACCGTACGACGCTAGGCGCAGAGCAAAATCACCATCCAACGTTCGCTTACTCTCCCTCTTTCATAATACTGCCCTGTCAGATAACATGGTGTAACGTAAATGCAACAATGAATTTACCGTTCCTGTGACAATACGGAGTCGAATAGAAAATCCCCAACAAGAAATAATTTCGGGGTGACACGAATCTTGATTCTAGATATCAATATATATTTCTATTTTACACTACAACACCTAAATTCGTGTGCTCAAACTATAATTCAATAGGCAAAATGAAGACAAAATCGTTTAACGTTCAAACTGCCTTAGAAGCCACAGCAAAACGTCTCTGCCACCCTCAAAAAATGAAAAAATAAATAAAAAAATCTAGCAATCGATACACTCCATTTAACAGCAGCGTCCATGCAACCATCTTAGAGAGAAGAAGAGGGGCCTAAGTTTAAGGGAAACCGAGATCTTCGCTATATTTAATGCAGCGTTCCCAAATATAGGTCGCAAGGTCTGTTCCACGTTTGTCCTTCTAGCTATCACTTCCTGTTTTCGCAAGCACGAAAGAAGAGTCTACGCTCTAGCGACAGCAAAAACAACACGTGATCGCAGTGCGTAGGGCACTTCCGCGCAGATGAAAAGCAAAGAAGGCTGGGTGGTCGTCTTTGGCAGAGCACGTCGAAGACAGCGGTGAAACTAAGTCACGACTTCCCAAATGATCTCCAAAGAGACTGAGAAGAAAGGGAATCAAAGCCACCCAACACGTGTCTGAAAATAAAGGTTTCCTGCGGCCCGTCTGAAGTAGTGACGGCAAGCACGATTTCTCGGAAGCCTTACGGAATCTTTTTAGGACAACGGCCGCTGGAAATAAAACGGTAGCAGCAGGAGATCCCTTGAAGCAGACGACTGTGCGTAGGAAGAATTAAGGGAATTAATTAGGGGAGACGGAAGCGTCTTTTGCCATGGGAAACAGGCAGTGGAAGCCAACAAATGAATTCGCTCGCAGTACTCAGTGGCAATAATATGAATGTGAGGAAACGAAAACCCGGTGATAAAAGTGCGAATCGCTACAAAGAATTGAGCTAGCATTTGACTTCCGGGGCGCGAAATAAAGAGACACCGCGAAATTCGTTTCTTGGCGGGCTTGAGTAGGAGACGTCACGTTGCTGCACTCAGAGTTCATGCGATGTGGCCCGAAACTCACGCAATGGAAGCTGTACCCGTTCAGTTCAGTTAATAAAATTCTCCATACACTGGAAACATATGTGTGAAGCTCTGCAGTACACCTGTTAAACAGGAAATGCGTTGTGTATTAAAGCCTAATCCAGAACTCCTGGTGGCAATAGCAGCCCCGTGATGACGCACTCCAAAAACTAACTGTACTCTCTTAGTTGTCTGACGATGTTCTTAAAGTGGCGTAGAGGGGGCAACTACGGTAGGAACTGCGTGAGCCTATTGGCATGTTTGAAAGATGGCTGGCGCTCATTTCGTTTTCTCTGACTGCAGGAAGTATGCTCCCCCAGCTCCTGCCTTGGCTACTGTCTAAGATGAGCCTGTTCCACGACATCAAGCTCAAGCGGCGTAAAGTAGATTCACGCGGCAGCAGTGACGGCGAAAACAATGGTGACCTGAATACCTCTTCCCCCGAGACACCCGATGTCACACCGACAGCTCCGAGCCATGCTGCCGACTCCCCGCCTGCAGCTCCGGTCACAACCCCTGCACCACCACAACAACAACGGGACTCCGACGAAGCCCCATCCCCGAGAACGAAGAGTGACGTCTTTGATGGCGGGGGTGGGGACGCACCTACGCTGGACCTCTCCTGGACACCAGACTCGAGCGCCTTCAACCGTCCTGCTGCCACGTCAGACCCCAAAGGCGATGAAGAGAGCATTTCGGCTCTTCGACGGATGTCCCAGTATAGGTTATCGGCGACGGCCGTCACACCACCGGCAACCTGGGGATCTGGGGACAGTACGCAACCGCCTCAAGGCTACGGGTTCCCAGGATCTCGTCCCCCGGTCTACTACCGGCGGTCTTCCTCCTCCGGTGCGGCCGGCGAGGAGTCCTACGTATCGGACGTAGGAAGTGGTGAGGTGGTTCCGGACTCGCAAGCCCTCAACCTGTGTTTGGGTGGTATGGCTCCGTCGACGTCAAGGGCTGGCGAAGAAGATGAAGATGACCAGCCCATGGTGTGCATGATCTGTGAAGACAAGGCCACGGGGCTCCACTATGGCATCATTACGTGTGAAGGGTGAGGACAGTTCGGGATGGAGTCGGCGTCAAGGTCCAACGGCAACAAGGCCTGAACATATTCTTATTTATTTCTCCATGTATCAAAACGTTATGTCTCACAAACTAAGCCGTAACCTTACGTGGGAATCTGGTGATTTCTTGGGCTCCTCTCTCCCCCCTTGCATGGTGGTCAGGCCTTGTTTGGCCCACGAGCGTTAACTCATAGGGTTTCTGGTTTTCGGTATGAAGTTTTTTTCTTTTTTTGTTGTTGTTGTTGTTCAAGATCCCGCACGAAAAGATTATCGGTGCAGTGGAATCTTTTTAAACGAAACCTAGATGGACAACAAACTTTCTATCTTGTATGCATTCAAGTACGGTGGCTAGACTACGTTACAAAGTTAAAAAATGTGTAATGAATTGGCACGCCTGTACTGAAGCTATCTAGCCGATATGGCATCTCGATTCGTTGGTGGTGTGGGTTCCTTCAGTGCATACTGACCCCCTGTGATTATTGATGTCGGGTATTATTTTGACGAAATGTGCAATAAATCTGCACACGGGCACTTTTCGATAAATACCGAAAGCCGGAAACTTTACCTGTCACTAACACTCTCTGTCCCATTCCGTGTGGGTCCTGGTATGGGAGGTTTCCGAAGCTACACGTCTTTTCTACGTCTGTCGGACGTGGTATTTTCGCAGGTGTAAAGGGTTTTTCAAGAGAACTGTCCAAAACAAGAGGGTATACACGTGCGTCGCTGAAGGCAACTGCGAGATTACCAAGGCCCAGAGGAACCGGTGCCAGTACTGCAGGTTCCAGAAGTGTCTTCGCCAGGGTATGGTGCTCGCAGGTCAGTTCAGAAATTTAATTCCAAACACAAGAAAAGATAGATATATACAATATCATAAGCAAGCCTAATGCGGTATATAGCCTCTCTTATTATTACAACTTCGTTATTCATTCATATATGGTGTAGTAGCCAGTACGGATTGTCGGGACTCCCATCCTTTTATTTTCTCTCCTCAAACACGGGGAAATGCTGATCTTTATCCGCATCAAACGGACCCACTGTGACAAGGGCAAGTGACCGCACTGGACCGCTTGTCAGGACACAAATAGTTCTTCGGTCGTCCCCTACTGCGTCCCCGTTACTCGACAGGTTCATCGCGTTTTGTCACCGTCTTACCGCTATCTTCTGATCTGGCGCCCGTCATCTAAGCACAAGACGATCCGTGGCACATCGCCCGGAGAGAGAGAGAGAGAGAAAGGCAACACGTGTGTTGTGTCCTTTTCATTCTGACGACGCTAATTTCTTGGCGGCACTTCCAGGAAATCAGTGACCTACCGACTACAAATTAAGCTCCAGCAAACTGTGCCAGTGACACTTGCTCCCCGGAGAGACGAGCTCCTGTTCCTTCCGTGGTTTAATTTTAACAGCCTTTACATGCTACCCCGTCCTGTACTAGAAAACGCGGGAGACGGAACGGGTTACTTGCCCTCTCTGCCGTCGTCAGCTCGCACAGAACGTAGGTAAAAAAAAAAAAAAAAAANAGAGAGAGAGAGAGAGAGAGAGAGAGAGAGAGAGAGAGAGAAAGCGATCGGCTACTGCGTTCGCCAAGTGAGCGGGACGATTGATATTCTTATAAGCACGGATTTGTTGCCGATGCGTGATGTATGGGTTCTCCATAAGTCTGTTTTCCCGCGTCTCGGCGCATTTTCTATCGAGCAAACTGTGCACTAGATATTACGGTGCAGGTAGATTGACCGGAAAGTTATTGCTAGATAGACTTTGCAGATACGTGTTGTCTCGGACAAAAAAAAAAAATCGATTTTTTCGTGTGATATGTCTCAAGGCGAGCAAAGGAAGTACGGGAGCATACTACGCTGAGGATAAATTCACGGAAATGTGCCGGATGTTTGTTTTTATGAACGTCTATTAGGTTCATCACATTCACACACTCCTCCGCCCCGTTTCCACCTGAGGATGTGACGAGAACTTCATTAGGTCCCTCATGGACATTCAACAAAGGCAGTTTTAAACAGTTAATCAATTTGTAAATGAACTTCGGAGACCGAAAGCAATTTCGACAGAGAGCTCTACGCGCGTGTCGTACACTTCTTTACTACGTTGTTTTCGAGTATCCTCGATCAATGCTAGGTCATGCAACCCGGCAGCTGCATCGTCAGCAAAGTACGCAGCTGTTTGCACATTGATCGCGTGAACTTTTATCATCAACCCACGCCGCAGGAGCCAGCTAGCTCATCGAGCAAGGGTTAGGCGGCTCTCCTCCTCTTCCGCGATTAACAGCTGCGTCTTTCGAAATGTGAGCGCCAAAAATCATGTGGCCGTTCCATGGGTTTTGCTTGCCGTACACATATACACGAGCTCCGTTGATCTACACGCTGTCGTAATTATTTCCCGGTTCCGTGCACTGAACAGTCGTTAGTCACGTGACAGTAGCGTGCTGCGTCTATCGATTTCGATGTATTAATATTGCGTTTGCATCTGTCCTCTTCTTCCTGAGCAGCGGTACGGGAAGACAGGATGCCCGGAGGGAGGAATTCGGGAGCCGTGTACAATCTGTATAAAGTAAGTTCCCCTTCTTTGCCCGGTGATGTCGGAGTTAAGAAATCCATCTTCAGGTGAAATACAAGAAACACAAGAAAGGTACGAAGAACGGCCAACTGCTGGTGCGCCCAGAAGCCGCGGTCGTAAAGGGGCCGGGTCCCGCGCCGATGGTGCCCGTAACGAAGACGTCTCCTGACCCAACGTCCAAGGGAAGTCCGCCCACATTACATACGAAGAGCCTGATGACGTTACCCAGCAACGCAACGACGATAGTGACAACCAATGGCGGGCAGTCCTCATCCGTTAGGTACTTATACGGACTACTTACTGTGTGAGCAACGCGTAAATGAAAACTACATCCTTCATTTCAGGTATCAAACTAGTAATAGTGGTAGCGAATGGTCTAATGGCGGCATCTTAAAGACTGCCCTGACAAGCCCTTCCGAAGTGATGCACCTGCGGCAGCGATTAGAGCAGCAGCATTGCGTCACGACAACTCGAAGCAGCGGTCCTCCGACGACTGGAGCGGGTAACGGTACCGGTGGCCAAGTTGTGCACCCAGCGACGGTGACGCAGGGAAACGACCCGAGGTCACTTAGCCGTGAACAGGCAGCAGCGCTCATCGGACAGCTTATCGATTGCGACGATTTCGAAGACGTGGCAACGCTCAACAACATGCGTGATCTTCTGGACGATCGTGCCGACCTCTCTGAAAAGCTCTGCCAGATTGGTGACTCGATAGTCTTTAAGCTCGTCCAGTGGACAAAGCGACTTCCTTTCTACGCCGAGATTCCTCTGGCGGTGCACACACAGGTAGCATTTGCTTGCTCTGGCAGAAGCAGGCAATGGTATTGATATCTTTCTATTGCTCTTACACAGCTCCTGACGCACAAGTGGCATGAGCTATTAGTATTGACGACGGCCGCATACCAAGCCATCCACTTGTCCCGGGTACCGGGTGAACGTGCCACGGCACAGCAGACCTCATCATCTTCAACGGGCTCCGGTTCCAGTCCAGGAGGTTCATCGGTGGGTCGAACATCGCCTCCAGAAACCAACTCCGCCAGGTCCGAGACGACCGCGGCGCTCTGTGGTCTGCAGAGAAGTCTCATGGCGCTCATGGGTCGGCCTATTACGCTAGACCAGCTGCACAGCGAAGCAGGGCCCCTTGTCGAGCAACTGACTTCGCTTGCGTCGGGACTACGTCGCCTAGGTCTGTGTCTTGAAGAATACGTCTGTTTGAAAGTAGTCATCATGCTCAGTCACGGTAAGTACAGGTTTCGTTTCGTTGATTCCGAAAGGTTCGCGCTACAGTGTAGTCATAACCAGAGCTCTGCATGACCCGCGCTCCTTTGCGGATGCAAGTTCCCTTTTTCAACATTGTGCGGGTCGGGTGCCACATTCAAGTTGTGCTACTGACTATTACCCTGTTTCGCCTTTATGGAATAGCTCTTGAAGAGAGACTGTGTCCTGAACGCTTGTTTTCTGGCATGAGTGAAGCGGGAACATGATAGTCGTACCAAGCCAAAGGAAAGCATATGTGGGCACATATCTGGAGTGATGGTGATACCCGTGTCAAGAGGGGAAGGGCGCTCAGAGCAAACTTCGTAGGTATAGCAGTCTGATCGTTAAGTGCTTGTCGAGGAGTACCATTGGACTCAAAAATGTCGGGCACGCACATACGCCTGACAATGGTCCACAACAGCTGAGTGAGGTTCACTTTTGACCGTGATACATACGTCACGTTAATCACACTGCGACTTTTTCACTGGAGGCCGCTGCCTGTGCTGCCCATCACTTTTTCCGTCGTGTGTTCGCCAAGCTTCTGTTGCGTAACTGACAGTTTTCCTCCTCGGCCATTGCAGACGACCCGAGTCAGCGAGAGCTGGAAGCCATCCAGGAACGTTACCTGACGGCGCTTCGAGTGTTTACTGAGCATCGGTTTCCCGGTCAGAACTCTCGGTTCGGCGAACTCTTGGCTCGCTTACCCGACGTGCAAGCGGCCGCCGAGCTCCTCATGCACAGCAAGATGTTCTATGTGCCCTTCCTCCTGAACTCACCCATCGCCAGATAGTCCCGATACACTACACCTATCTTTCTTGTGATATATCACTGCAAGCCCTGGTCTTCGGATGAAAAACCCATCGGCATCGGCGTCATCCACAGACCACAGACATGTCGTCTGCAATCATCTTGCCCACCCGGGCCATCCGTCAGAAGCGCTGACGTGTTCGCCAACGGACACCATAAGTCGACGATAGGTTGAAGACGAACTGACCGCCGTGCTGGCTTTCAAGGCCATTTGGTTTCATGTTCTTTTTTTTTTCACTGACGCGCAGCTTTTTTTTTTTTTTTTCTCTCTATTTTTTTAGCGGTTCTTCACGATCGTTTTATGCCCTAGTCAAACTCTTCTCTCGTGCAGCAGCGTTGCGGCGCGTCTTCTGCTCGCTACGTATGGTGTACGCGATGTCTGTGGTAAAAAGAAAAATCTGTTTGGTGTCCATGCACTGAATTTAAACAAAGACTGCTTTTAAGGGAAAAACAAAATGAAACTGAGCATGTGCACCAGCCACATGTGCATCCGACCGCGCAGCCTGAACCAACGAGCCCGCAATTCATTGCACGTATAATGCAAACAGTGAAGTGTCGGCGGATATAAGGATAGCACAACATTAGTCCTATACTTTAAACTTCTTTTACAACTTTTCGTTTCTCTCTCACTCAGATTCTTTGGTTTCTGAACCATGTTGTTGTGTTTTGGTGAATTCCATTGAATTAATTACCGCAACGCGCACGCTGTGTACTGTTGAGCTAAGACAACGTTTTGGTAAAGGGGTGCGTTACCAAAGAAGCTACACTTACTGTTATAAAAGTCAAGTTGACGTTTTGATGACATAATTCAAAGCTACTCGATGCAAAAACATCAAAAGCTTTCAAAACCAGTATTTCAATCGCTGTAACGGGCTCGACATTGTTTCGGAAGGTATACTTTGAATCCTGTTAAATCTTCGCAAACTCTAAGGATTCCGTTTTTTATTCTTATCCAAATTGAAAACTGTCAAATCTATTCTCCCTGGCTGTGGGCGAATATAAAGATCAAACATCATCGTCATACCTGCAGGTGAAGAAGGAACATAATCCGGCAAATCACTTCATACTTAATTTGTTCGCGATATATTTTCTGAAGATTCGCCAATTTCTGAAAAGGGGCAGCATTTCTTCTTATTCGATCGACAACAACTGCATTCGATAAATTTGTTTTTTTGTTAGGTTATATCGTTTTATTTTTTAATGTCAGTCGTTTGCGCCCCTTCCCATTCTTTCCTTAATGACGTTTCACACGCATGTCTTTTCCTACCACTGCCAACGGGCGTCATTTATGTTCGAAAGCACCACTGAGTGAAGTTCAGAGCGACAACAATTGTATTTACCATGTTTTTCTTTATATATATATATATATGCTGTACAAAATGAATTCCTTTGTTTCTGTCGTGTTCACTGTACAGAAAGTTGTCTTATATGTGTGCGTTATGTGCGTCTGTCAGCGTTCTGGCTCGCAACATCCCCCTTCCTTTCTTTTGCTCTCTTGTGTCGCACGACGACACAAAAGGAAACTGCAGCACGCCCTGCTATTTCTGATATAAGAATCCAAAGCTGCCTTTCTGCATCGCGTGGTGCAAAAAAAGAAAGAAAGATAAAAGATATTGCTTGCGGTCTTTCCAATGCCCGAGCTTTCAGGGGACAGCAGCCGCTTGGTTCATCCACCTCACAGTAATATGTGCAAAGAGAAAAGGCCTTAACGCCGTTGCAGCATGTAGTAGAAACATAATTGTAGGTGCGCTTTCGTGAAAGCGCACATGTGACAGCTTCCTCCTGGTGTGTGAAAGGAGTGATCGTGGCGCGTGTGTCTTTTAAGGAATATGTGACATGTCATTTTTGTACTGTTCCTGTCTTTTTTTTTTTTTTTTTGTTTCGGTGATCGCGATTGTTTTGTTACCCGGAGTTGTTGTTGTTATTACTTTTTTCCCCAAGTGGTTCCGCACTCTAGCTAAATACACAACGCACTGTCACGAGCAGAGGTTGATGCTTCTAGATGTGCACTCAATAGATAGTGATACGTGTCCAGCATTTTTTTCCTCTTCTCTCTTTTAGAAAGAGTGTTGTGTTGAACATCCCGCTGAGTCTCGAGAAAAAAAAAAGTTAAAAAGGACTGTACAAAGCGTGTGATTCCATAACTTTTTTTATATCTATATGAGAGGGCGACGTAAGTTGAGTGAAGTTTTATTAAACTTATAACTTATTGAATAGTATTTACTGTACTATACGCTTTGAGGAAAAAAGAAAGAAATTGTCAAAGCAACGCTGATGTCGGTGTCTGGCTGCTTTCTTACGCGCACACGAGAAACGAAAAAAGCAAAGAACACGAAGATTATGAGCGTGCGAGTACACGGTACGTCCCATGATCGGGAGGCACCTTGTGAGATTGCGTACTTTGTGGGCAAAAGCTTCCCGAGGCTCTGTGTCAATACCGAGTTCTTGAGAGTCGATCAAAGCGACATTTCGTATTCTGGCAGACGACGAGCTGTTGTGGGGAGCAATTTTTGAACCTTTTCTACGGGGCTCTTTTGGGCTGTGAGGTCATGGGAGAGCAAGTGTATGTCGGTCTACAGTTCCCAGGATGTTTCCCCTGCTATAGTCGTGACACTACTGCAATTAGTGAGGTCTACAGTCGGGCAAGTAGTAAAGACATAACCACCACGTGTCTGTCCGTAGCAGCTCCTGTGAAGCGTGCTTCCTTGCATCTCCGTAATGCACATAAAGGAAGCCACATTTCAGAACATCGCAAATGTTTCTCCAGTAGGATAAATGCGTAGTATCGTGTGCATGGTACTTTTGTGGGCAGGCCAAACTGACCTAAAAGAGGGTACTACAGGCCACAAGCTTGATGCGGGTGACCTGGGCGATGGCAAAGATTTTCCCAGTCAGACACGGAGTGTTCCTTTTTTGTACCGTTTGTGTAAGCGGGTGCGCGCGGAGATGTACCGTAGGCAAGCTATGTTCCCTTAAAAATGGCCATCGTTCGGAGGTAGGCATGGAGCGAAATTCGACCTGCCGTACATCATCTTTCAAGGAAAAGCCAGTGCGAGTCGTCGCCACTTGTGATCGACACGGAGTAAAGAAAGAAACGTCCGCCATCTTGTGAAACTAGCCTACAAATCATGCCTCTAGGATACAGAAACACGAAACGGGTTTGACAAAAAGTAATATTTCAGATGCTTCATATCTTGAACGTAAACGAACTCGAAATAAACCTAAACAGAAAAAAAAAAAACACGACTTCTGGGGGTTTGGTTCAAAAATATTAAAACTGTGAGAGAGATGTGTCGTTGCACGAGGTCGGTCACTGTGGATGGCTCCAGCCGTAAATTCAGCAGAGAGGAAAGAGTAGGATCAGATGAAAGAAATGACCAACTGCCTCGCGCACAAACGGAAGTCCATAGGAACGAATCACTGATTCCAATTCCGCAGGTCGATTATGAGCTTTTCATAAACCCTGAACAACAGCACGTAAAAAGCCCCACTTCTTTCGCTCGAAGTATTTTGCGAAGAGCAGTCGAAAAATAACGCACCAAAAGCGTCGTCGGATATTGAGTACACGCTACAGACTTCGCTGTATATCCCCAATGAAACCGCCAACGTGAAAGGACCCGGGTCGACAAGGACAGCGCCGGAACGATGTGACCAAAGAGGTCCAGACAGAGGATTCACCTTATACCGCTATCGCATATTAAAGGCAACCTATGAGAAGTGTGTCCCCGGTAGGAGTCGAACCAACATTCCTCTGATCGTCGATCATCAGCGATGTTACCAATTACACCATAGAGACAGCATTCCCATCGAGTTGCTCAGCGACATTCGATAGAGGAGGACACACGTTTCTGTGGTTTCCAGGCCTCCTACCATCGTGTTATCATTAAACAGCAACACGGTACGGATTGGAAGAATGAAGAAACAAGTAGACGAAGTCTTAACAAAAAACGTTATCTTCCTGGCTCTCCGAAATACTTCTGAGCAAGTGGATTATTGTTAGTCCGTACACGTACGTAAATGTAGTTAAACATTTACGATGGAGTGAGTAAATGAATAAAATCACCCGTACCTAGAGGCAGAGTTTCCGAGGAAGAAAAGCGTGCGCGATGGAAACGATTTTGTTCCAAAAGGGAAATACAGTAAAGGTTACAGATATCGACGAAAACATGCTATAAACCGTACTTTGGCAACCCCAGCACTACTGTTAGTATGTGATGACGCTTAGTAAGGCACTCAACTGTACAACTGATATACCAGAGCGCGTAAAAAAATGAGCAATTTGTCTCTCTACCGGAATTGCATATCTCACAGTGTTTGTATTACACAGTTAAGATGCACGCGTAAGATACCGTTAAGATACCTGTCTTTCACCTACTCAATAAACAACGCGAACTTTGCAACTGCTCCCCGATTGTTTCGAAAAGGCACAAACTTACTGAAACATCTATCGCAGCAACAACTACGAGTCGGGAAACAAATACACCAAGACCTCGATTCCGCGCACACTCAAGTCACCGCAATCAATCCCCCTCCCCTCAGTTCTAACGGGCCCGTATTACACTTCCCGTTTGCCTTCCTGCGTCACGTACATGTACCGTAACCTGCACCTGAGGGCTTGCCTTGGTTAAAAAGCGAGGGCGATCACCTTCCGCATCGGAATGCCGGGAAACCAACCCAGATGGCGGTAGTTGACCTCCCAGCGACGCGGAAACCACTTTCACTTGTGGTCCTGATAGCAGGTCAAGCGGTCTGCAAAAGGGAAATCGACGCTTCCTCAAAACAACCTTGAACGTTTCACTACTTTCCAGTTCGTGAAGCACAGGGTTCTGTAGCTGCCTACCTCCAAGAAAGTCTTCGCCCGAATTAAAAAATAAACCGCGCTGACTGTTAGGGAAAGACACTGAAACGAAAGTCACCGAGCATTGGTTTGCCAGAATCACATGACTGGTCGTTGAACGTCGTAGGGCACGCGACGGAATCAACCCAATCGCAGATATCAAGAAAAATATGGAAACCCAGCAGATGATTATAAGTTTCAGGTACATATTATATTCTATACCATTTCGCTCTGGGCTGATAAGGGATCAGGAACATATGCTGTAGGATGATCCTTCTCTTCGGCTGGAGCTATTATTGAGCGGAATCTAAATGCGACACATAGACACAAAACATGCGCCTTATACGACAGCATAGTGGTCTCACGGCGACAACACTTTTCGTTTCGGATTCTGACTTTGTCCCGTGTTCCTTTTTTCTTTCTTGAGTTGTACACGGAGGCACGGGACACATTTCGTGACAGCGCAGCAACACGATTTGTCTTGCATGAATAAAGGAACGAGAAGCGTGGATTCTTCGACCGATGCCAAACGCCGCTCTATTTACACATCGAAAAGTGCTCGCCCATTTCCGGAGTACTAAATGCGGCGGCTGTCGCTTGGCCACATCGTCATTTCTTACCTTCCACGACTGATCACATGAGAAAAATAATGGACATCCTTCCCTCAATCGGAATGGCCCAACGCTGCTCATTACTCTCGCAGACGAGACTTCCTTCCTTCCTCGCTTGGGTTTCCGTCGGCAAGAATAAAAAGCGCGGGGTGAGCGACCCCCGCTGCCCTACTGGCCAAGAACCAGAGGCACTCAAAAGACGTGCCTTCCAAAGGGAGGTGGGACGCAATTGTTCATAAGGTCAGGAAGGAGAAGTTCGTAGGTCACCATCGTCATCTTTTCTTAGCGGCCCCCCGTTCGAAGAATAAAGAACAGTTTCAGGAAACTCCCCCTTCCCCTAGACCTTCCCGTTACGGCAGCCAGGTGCTTTCGCGGTTGGGAAACGTCTACAAAGTGCGTTCTTCCTGGAGATGGAAGCCCTTCTGGGGTGAACGAACTCTTGCAAGATGAATCTTCTTATCATATGTAACCGAGTTAATGGTTTAGAGTTTTCAGAAAGCGACAATGAATCAAACATTAGCGTCACGGTACAAGGCTATGCGAATGTAATAAATACGCGGCAAATTATAATGTTATAACAAACGTGAGAGCTGTCTAATTAAAGTATAAAACCTGTTTCTATTAGGCCTTCGCGAGGGGCTAGAGACGTCCTTAACCTCGAGCAACGTTACATCGGCAGCCAGATCGCCTCGCCTAACCACAAAATCAGCGGGCTATCTCACGGCAGAGCTCATATATATCATCTGCTACGCGTCATCTTGTGACACAGACACAAAAATTTCAATGCACGAGAGCAGAAGCTGTGAGTATAGAAAAGAACCTTGGGTTTACACATATTAGGCATTCAGAGCTCTTGAACAGAAGGAAGTAAGCCATAGTAAAATCATAAAAGCCATTTGAATTGCATTGCTACGCAATAAGGGTCGGACGTACTTGCAAACTCCAAAATTCCAAAAGGAAGAAAGAGGGTATATACCAGGTTTTGCATCCCAGCTCAGGGAACATTTCTTCCTACAGGATGCTTCAGATTATTCCGTCACAACGTTGAACGGACTGCCGTGATGCATTTCAAAGTTGCACGTTTGAGTCCCAGAAGACGCTCACGCTTTGTAACTGCAGTTCTGTCTCGAGTTGTTGCGGTTTTCCGCCGACACGACTCTTCATAATACAAGCTCATACGCACCGATGAATGAGGCTAGGGGAAAACCAGACTACCCCGACGTAATGCCGAATCTCGGAAACACAAATGCAAGCAGCGGCTGTACCAGCACGGATGTAGGTAGAGAAACGAGACAGGTGACACTGAAACCGAGGTAATAGATTATGGGTCAATTATGGGTCGGTTCGAAACAACGCCTTAGGATGATATATGCTCCCAACGACAAAGTAAATAGAAACACTGAGACAAGAGACAGAATAAGAGAAGTAAGCCTGCACGAATAGCGCATATCAATTTTCGAAGATTTCACAGCACTCTACTCCAGGGAATAGCAGAGAGCGGCCCATGCACCCCAGTTTCCGGTAATGCTTCGTAAAGCGTGCTTCACTGCACTAAACCTTTGTTTGTTGGAATGCAGGCTTCACAGAACCACGTGCGGAGACGGCCGCCGGCGATCATGCGCCAACGTCAGGACGCCAGGGATGCTTACATTTGACCCCAGCGACTGCTTAATAAACGGGAGAGAAAATGCTAATTGACTAGGAAGGCTACAGAGTGGCATAAGTGCCATAGCTGGTGACAGATACTTCAGTCTTTTGATTTCACTGGTATAAAACTACAAGGGGGGAACAATGGGGCACGACCCATATCCCGTGAGGATGTGCTACAAAAGACCCCCCCCACTGGTGACGTAACTCCCGGTTCCTACCAGCTGCTCCCCGCATCAAGGTGAACAGAGGGTGAGGGACACGCACTTTTCTCTTCCCCTCCATTCCACAACATGGGACTCCATCGGAACAAGAAGTGTCGAGTACTTGAACTTTGGGGTCGAAAGGCCAAGGCCACATTCACATGTAACGCACACAGACGCTACCCGCGCTCTTTCACATGCGGTCAAAGATATACCAGCAGTGCTCAGCTGGCATTAAAGTATTCCATATAAAAACAGGCGGACGTACTCATTAACTAACGAAAATGTGAAACACACATTTTACAATATCAGTGTAAATTATTCTTTTCCCTTTTTTTTTTTTTTCAAATGCTGCCACACTGTACATGCAATATGAAGCCGTTAATGAAGACTATCCCCGCATCAGCACTTCGTGGCGTTTTGATGTTTAGTTTTTTTTTAATCTCCATCACTGAAGCAGCTACCAGTAGCCTCACTGAAAATAATTATTTTTCATTTCTGAACCTGGATGGAAAAAAAACAAAAAAGGCAAAGTTGCAACCAACAAATGTTTATGTGCTTGAGACACCAAGACCAATCCAACAGAATTGATGTCAATTAAAAATCTCGTTTGTGCAAGCTTAGTACGTTAGAGTAAGCATTACCCTGTTAGGCAAATTTTCAAAATACAAACGAAAAATGGAAATTTCAGTACCTATTACAGCCAAACCTTGTCTTATGAACGCATCGATTTATGAAGTTCCTAATTTTATGAATGCCGCAACTAGGAGAAAAACTTTTCCTGTGTTTTTTGCCCTTGTTTTATAAATCTTCAATATACGAACTATGAACGTACCAGGCCTCAATGTATGAACAGTGCCAGCACATTGAGCCCAGATGTCCGGGGACATGTCAACGGACAGAAATGGAAGCGCTTCAATAGAGGTTCCAAACAACGAAGGTCAAACATGCAGTGTCCCTTGCCTCGTAGGCCATGTCCATGCCATTGCACAAAGGTAAGTTACAATTTGCTGGGAAGGACGACTCGGGCACTTACCAGGAGCTGGTTGCCAGTTTAGACCATGTCTTCGGGATACAAACAAGTTGCTGTTTCCGAGAAAAGCGGTTAGCCCTGACAATTGGTGACAAATGCATTATTTGAAATAGGAGACCATATGAAATAGGAGACCATATGAAATAGGAGACCATATGAAATAGGAGACCATATGAAATAGGAGACCATATGAAATAGGAGACCATATGAAAGAGGACTACAGACTGCCAAGTCAACGTTGTCAAGCGGGAGATTTTTATAATTCCTTTTGAACAGGATAGCCCAGCAGAAAGTATACTGCAAAGCATAATTACAGAGGGGAATAAAACGTATTGCCCGTGGTTTTTGGTCTTTTTGAGTTCTACACACATTGGACCTCAGTTTACAAACCTCTTGATTTATGAACGATTTTTCGAGAAACGAAGGGTGTTCATAAATCGAGGTCTGACTGTACACACAAAGACGAAAACAACAAAGTAAGCAAGATGTGCTCTTTGTCTAATGCAAAAAGTTGCCGATTAGTCCAAATCAAGTAGCACACAGGCTATCATGGCTGGGTTACACATACTTCTTAATGTCATCCATGTCTGCTTTGAGTTATGTGCGGACATGCTGCTCACAGTCGAGGAGCATGTACGCTGTGCATATGCGAAGTTACCTGAACACCTGCGTACAACTCTTGCCGAAAAAGGACCATCCATTCATAGTTGGCAACAGATATTAAGTCAGACAATGTATTTGCACCAAACACATTGTAACTCACTCATTGAAGCTGCCGTTTTGGATCATCAATCTGGGACATGACTGTTTTTATTCGTGAATCACACTCAAATTATAAGTTGTGGAATATCTATGAATGTCATACTTGTGCAATATGCAATTTTTAAATCTACAAAGTGCATTAGGTATGGTAGTCAGGTGCACAATTGCACACCATCAAGTCAGTTTGTGTCATGCTAAGACCTAATTGCATCAGTCCAATTTTTTTTAAACGAATGTTTAGTCACCTTTCCTGCGACAATGAACTTGACCTGACTGGACACAACAATGCCCAAGACATAAACCATATCATTTGCTTTTTCACATATGACTTTTTTTTATAAAACACAAATAGGCGCTAAAAAGGATGAAACAGAGCTTTGTGGCCACTCCACTGATAACAAATTAAATAGTGGTGCATGTAATGCACAGGTGCTTAAGGACTAACTGACTGAGTGCAGACTAATAAGAGTTATGGCACATAAGCAAGTTTTCATCTGAGCATCAATTTCCTGTGAATTATTACTGACTAGGTAGATAAACAGCTCATCCTTTTAGCCTAAGCGTACTAGCTAGTAGAATACCAGCGTCCATTACACATTTCCTCTCCATGTTTTCTTCCAACATTTGAGAGGTTGTTAACACTTTTTGCTTACTAGTGATGTAGTGACTGGAGTGAAGTGAAAGGTACATTTTTGTTAACGTTAGTCACTCAGTGCCTTTTGAATTCCACATATAATGCGGCATAAACGAAAAATTTAGCTTTGTCCTCCAAAGCTGCTAAACACGACGTACACCAATGGCGCGTACAGTGTCGGCAAATTCCCTTTCTCCGTGTGGCCCGGCATATTTTATAGAGGATCACAACTATTCGAGCAAAAGTGAGTACACGAGGAATCCCCAAGGCGAGTATGTGATTTGGGTCGTGCTGCTCTGCTGCATTGAACAAAACGTTTCGCACACTTGGCTAACACAAAAACGAGGGATAGAAGAAAAATACCAGAAAAATATTCTGCAAAACAAAAAGCAAACCCAGGTTCCCACGGAAACAAACCCATCCTCCCTCGAACCACCAAGGTTACCTTTCGACAATATTAAATCCTTTCTTTCAGCCTCACCGTACCAGGCTTCAATGCTACATTCGTCACGACAACTGGTTGATTAGCATACGTGGCTTAAACATTCGCATGGCTGTCAGCAACTCACACCACGGCTCTGTAGTGAGATGCCAACACTAAACAACAACAAATACCGTTGCTGGTCTTTGGCCATGCCAGCTATCATCACCTTGCCACTTCTCTATGCTTCCCTGCCGTTTTCATGTAAAAATTTTTCTCATTCGTACAGGCTGGAAAAGTAAGGAGGTTTTGCCTTCCTCGCTGGATGGCTCGGCCGTTAGCCCTTGTTCCGCACAGTGTACCCTTTTCAACAGTAGTCTCCCACTGCTGCTGGGGAGTGGAACCACAGGTTTGACAGTGGTGCTACAGGCCTTCTAGCCCCGTCCTTGAGGGTGCCTGACGGAAGGCATCCCGTGCAGACAGAAACTGCATCCGTGTCCAGGAATCTTCACTGCATGGCACCATCTCTCCACTGCTTTTGCTGTTCAAGGAGGCGCTCCAATGGCGAAGGGCCGGGACCAGACCACAAAGACTGTGCACAATTTCACGCTTTAGCTGATCTGTACAGGCCTAATATACGTCCTTGTCAGCAGCTCAAGTAGGGACCACAACCTCTCACGCATATGTTTTCTCCCTTGAAAGCTATATCAGTGCTCATTTCGAAAAGTGCAATAAATGTAATAATCTATCAAGCTGCAGTGCAGATGGGAAGGATGAATAAATAGCAAACTTTCGATGGCCAAGAATTATTACCTTCTGCAAAATTCAGCTAATGAGAAACAATGCTTTTCATCTGATCATTAAAGAATGTAATTTTCACTGCGTGATTAAGGTCTGACGTTTTAATTCCCCCGTGGCTCGGAAGACAGAAATGGTGCCAAAATTACGCAAACATCCTTCAATAGAACTTCTAATTAGGTCTTACCTGAATCCTAGGATGCATAACCATTGGGTCGAGTGGAGCACCCGGGGACCTCCCACCTAGACAACCAGAAAAGGAGCAGCTGATGAGATAAAATCTTCTTGAGCAGATTGCATGAAATTCCTCATTACCATTATAACGTTACTCATGTCAATACATGTTTCACATGCGAACCTCTAAAGCCAATCTGTGAATCTCGTCTAAGATAGCTAAAGCCACTTAAATAATATCCTGTGCCTGCTGCTAGAGCATGCGCACATACGAATGTTGAATACTTCTACAGTTAAACCTCGATCTAACTAAATTCAAGAAGAATAACAAAGTATTTCGGTAGATCGGAAACTTTGTAAATCGGGAGACAGAATCTGTGGGGGCAAAACGTATTTATTCACACCGTCACAAGAAACGTGGCCATCTTTGCCTGAGTAGCATTTGGTAAAAAAGGGCCTGTACTTTCCTCAAGGTCCACAAGTGCATTTATACCATCTTTGGTACCCTCATTGGCACCAGAGTAATGCCTCGGAAGGTCTATTGTGTCTAAAACCTCACACTACATCAACTGAAAACAATGTGCACCCCGCAAGCGAAACCATGGGTCATGAGGTAAATTGAAACCAGAGTACAAAGCCAGAATATCACGTCACTGTGTGTAAGGACGCAAAAGCTCTAGATGCTGACCCAGCCCATATGCAATGCTGTTAATTCACGAAAATGGCGTTTTTCAATATGTTACAACATGTTACTACTAGCCTTCGGTACTGAGACTTTCCCTTTTTTTGCATTCTTGTATTCAGCTAATCCTTTGCTAAATTGGGAGTGATGTCGAATTTACCTCGTTCTTTGGGGTGTTCATAATGTGAGACAGAAACTATCATCACAGCACATCATCACTATCATCACTGCACAGGACCCCCGTGCTTTCATTCGAAGACTGACACTCGCAGAATAAACGACATAATCATCTCCGTCTTCCCAATTGGTGGAGATGCGACCGTTCTCTGCCTTCGCTGCCACTCCTCCTCTTTCTAACCTGGAACTTCGTTCCAGCCGACCACTAACAGGAATGCTGCCCCTGTTCACGCCGCTGCTGGTGAAATAGTCTACAGGTGCCTCCTGCAGCGCCTACTGTCACTTCCATGCCTTTATGGCCTCGTCACTTGCCATCTTTTTCTTGTACAGACAATTTGGACATTGAAGACTGCCTTAACTGCTACACAAGGAGAAGCAATTACAACAACTGCGACGATGCAGCAAAATTCAACAACGTGATGTTCCACCTCACCGACGTCGCAAAGAAGTGATTCCTGAATCACGAGTCCGACTTCACAAACTGAACCGTTTTTTCAACCCGCATCCGTGAGCTGTTCAGTCGTCCAGCACACCACAAGGCCGATGCAGATCAGAAGTTGTCTCGGCAGGCTCGGGCGTGGACGAAACGTCACATCTTACATTAAAGACGTTTTTTGTCTCTGTGCGCGAAGAGCAACAAGGACATGTCTGAAGCCGAGAAGACACGCCACATCACTAAAGGTGTCCGTGAAGATGCTTTTCAATTGCTGGTCATAAAATCTCCGAAGACTGTTCTTCTTCCGACTTCTACAGGACCTTCTACACCTCAGCACTCTGCACTGGGCTCTGGAAACTCCTCTGGGGCATCACTTCACGACATAGTGCGACAAGAAGTCTCTCAAAGCGTTCACCAAGCAACCTCTCTACCATTTACCCGTCCGACCTATGCTGACGTCCTCAAGCACACTATGGGATCTCTTCCCCTCCAACAACCGCCTGTTGCTGAACCGATTGCCATTGTGTTCAGCAGTCACCCTTCGTACAACGTGCCCGCTCCGCGGGTTACGGTCCCTCCCTTCATTGCCGGTCGCCAGCCCGAGGGGCGTACCTCCTTCTAGTGCGGTAAAGGGGGTCATATTTCACAGTTTTGCTGCAAACGTCGTCATGACGCGCAGTTTGGTCCTTCTTGCTACCATGACCTTAGCCCCCGCAACTATATGTCGCGTGAGATCTTTTATGAAGATGATCTTCCTTACGGTGATCAACTCCCGGGCCAACGGCCTACACGTCCTGACGGAAGGTGTTTGTGTTGCTGCTGTTAATAGACACCGGTGCTGCCACATCTGTAATCTCACTGGCTTTGTGTTCTAGCCAACAAAAGTGAACACGCCTTATGACAGACCCGCATTAAAAAATGCTTCGGGGGCCCCTATTAACTCCCTCGCTACTTGTACTGTTCGCATAACGATTGCAGACACATTTTACCTTGTGCAGAACGTTAACAGAATAAACGTGATAATGAGCTTACGCCGTGTCCGATTCACTTTGTTACTTTAGTTTATCGGTCACTCGCATACGTCGTCACATTTTCTTAAAGTTTCGGACATTAACTCAGCTGAAAATGGTACACTAAAAATTTTTTTTTTTTTAGAAAATAATAAACTCCGAAAAAAAACAATCCGGTAGCGACTAGAAATAAACTCCGGAAACCCGGAACCCTGCTTATAAGTGATCGTGGTAGCTCGTTCCTTGCAGCGTTGCTACAAGACGTTTTCCGGGCATGCTCCATCGTTCACACACCAACGTCGACCTACCACCCCCAGACCAATGTCCTCCACAGAGCACTTCAACCACACACTTGCTGATATGCTCTCATATTACGTGACCGCGCACCATGACAACTGGGACTCTGTACTGCCATACATTGTGTTCGCTTACAACTCTGCAGTGCAATCTACCACCGGATTAAGCCCTTTCCGGGTAGTGTACGGCCGTGAACAGCTCTGTGCCCTCGACACTCTGTTCCCCTACACTCCCGACACCGTCCGTAACCCCACGTTGGGAATCGCTACTTCTCGCACTAAAGAATGCAGACAACTGGCTCGTCAATGCACCTTGGACGAACAAGTTCAAGCCAAATGCCGTTACGACACCCATCACCAAGATGGGTTCAACGTGAGCGATCAAGTATGGCTGTGGGTTCCCCTCCGCAAACCCGGTCTCGCAGACAAACTTGTCTGTCGTTACTTCAGCCCTTACCACGTCATTCGGCGGACCTCAGACTTTAATTACGTCATCGAGCCCGCTGACTGCCCCACCAATCGCAGTCGTCGAAACACAGAAACTGTTCATGTCTCACGGCTCAAACAATATGTCTCTCCCTCTGACTTGTAGGTCGCCAGGTTGGCTCTTTTTCACCCCAGGGGAAAGTTGTGAGACAGAAACTATCACCACTGGACTGAAGCCCCGAGTTTTCATTCCGAGACTGACGCTTGCAGAATAAACTGCACAATCATCTCCGTCTTCACAATAAGTGTATGTATTCTGATGGGAAATCATAATTTCTTTGTTTGATTCAGGAATTCGTAAGATCAGATTTCAGTAGATCAAGGAATTCGTAAGATCGGGTTACATCGAGGTTTAACTGTGCTAAGAGTGCTAATTTCAGGTGACGAATGTTCAAAATGGCAGCGAAAGTTTCTCTTATGCTGTACATGAGTGTAATTACCTAGCTAAAAACATAAATTTGTTGAGCACACAAAATTATTCTGACCCAAACTTCTAAATCTGAGACCATGCTGTAATGAAGGACACTTACTGTCATTAGTCACATGCTGTAAGCCAGACGGCCAAGGAGAGTTGAACAAGGAATAGGTGTTGGACGAAGTCTCTGACCCCGATGACCCTGACTGCTGTCCCGCCTTGGAAGGCAAAAGGCCACAACCGTTCACCTAGGAAAAACAAACAAACAAGTCGTTTGTGCTCACTTACAAGAATAATACAACTTCACTGCACACAATTTAACATCACACTAACATACATGTGGGGGCTTATACTCACATCAATACCATGATGCAACCAAGGTTTCTGTTGCATCTGCGGCTGCTGCCTCATCGGCTGCGGGTAGGAGTCCGAGAACTTTGCCTCAGCACTCTGCTGCCTCAGAAGTGACTCCAGGTGCGCCTGAGTCGGTTGCTGAGAAGGTCCCATGTACATAAAACTATTGGGTACCTGAGATGGTGGCATCATTGCCGGGGGCACGCCCTGCGGAGTAGCATGCAACATTTGGTGGAGTGGAGGCTGCACCATGCCTTGCTGTGGGGGTGGTGGTGGTTGCGAGGAGACTAGGTAGTTCCACATGTAGGGAGGTGCTGCCGTGTTTGTACTCGGCAAGAAGCCAGTCGTTGCTGCGTTCGGTTGGTGATTTCCGGAAGTGTGGTCGTAATTGACAGATTGTCCACCCCCTGCAGGCTGGGGCGACTGTGGTCGCCTTCCCCCAGGAGGCTGGTGAAGGTATGAAGACGGTATGTTGGGGTGAGAGCGTGGGATTGTAGGACTGCATATGCCATTGTGCCTGTGAGAGAGAAAAGGCAAGCATTCAGTTTTGCCATTTTTGGACCTGCACAGCAAGCACATAAGACATTCAAGGCAGATGTGCCAGCTTACGGATGTGCCAATGCTTGGGGATGCCACGGGCTGCAGTCACCCTTGTCCTCAGTAAGACGAGGATTCTGCAATGGGCCCTATGAGGAGCACAATTGAAAAGCATTCATGTGATGCTCTACACAGTATTATGTCCCCTCTTGAAATGAACACTTGCCAATACAGACAACCTTTTTAGTCTGGAGGAATAAATAACACAACACAAACACGTAACTCTGGAATACACAAAGTCCCAACGGTAACAATTGTATTTATTTTGCGTATGATACGTACTATGGAATGTTGTGCATTCATCAGATCACTGTTCAGTGCAGCAGGCTGTCGCGACGTACTTATGTCACCATGCTGAGATCTCTGCTCTTTTTGCTGTAGAATAGCCTTGATGTAGAACAAACAGAAATCAAATCAGTCAAAGGCAAACAGAAATGTAATCTGTGCACGGCTAGATGTAGCAGAGCCTCTACAAAGTGAAACCATCACACTTTGGCGGCCACGGAGAAGACGTAGACGCCGAGCGCCACCTGGCCTAACTACGCTCGTGACACGAGTATATCTGTGCGTGTAAGCGCAAGTGCGCTGGCACTGTGTGCTTGGCTTTTGCCAAAGTTGAATAAATACATCTCTTTGTACCATGGTCATGTTGTTCT
>JARGYV010110128.1:0-13174 GCA_029532675.1 Ornithodoros moubata | reverse complement strand
GCTTTTTTTGTCACACTGATTGGCCTCACCAACAGACACACACGTGTGGTACCGCAACGGGAGGGTCAAGAAAATTCACTCCAATGAAACTGCGGAGTTACCCCTTGTAGGGTGTAAAAGGGGTAGAATGTTTCCCTTAAATGCGGTAATGTTACTCCTTTTGTCCAGGGTGTAATTTTACACCCATGCAAGAGGGTGTAACTTTACCACCATTTTGGCACAACATACGCGACGAGCAAGTTACCACCTAAAAGGGGTAACCCCTACACCCCTTTTTCTCAGAGTGCAGAGTAGCGTTACTAAAGCACAACTTACATTGCGGATATGTAAAACTTTTCTTGTTCATTGCACTATAAAGTTGTCTTTGCTTGCGTTAGTACCTGTGTTACCATATTTGACAATATTTGATAAGATGTAGTGTACTCGAACTCGACTAGAAAAAAAAAAATACTACTCGAACTCGGCTTGTATTCGAAAATTTGGCTACTCCCACAGGCCTACAAATAAACAGTTGACAACCGACATCATTATCCACAGGGCACGGTTCCCGCTACAGCAGCAACAAGTTGTGGACAATGTGTGGCAGGTCTCTTATATGTTGATAGAAACAGCGGCCCTACATGAAAATCTGCTAAAAGCGGAGAGAATTTCTAGCATTGTCAGTAGCCACTTGATGAAGCTATATGCACTTATTTTTTCACTTGAGGGCAAAAAATGAATAGGGGTAAATACGACTTATTAGTGCCACGACAAGAAGCACACGCTTTTTTGCAATGATGGGATTAACAGGATCGGCAATTAACAGATATTATTCTCATTTTGGTGTAGGATACGTTCGTGCGGATCACCGAGCTATGTATAAAAAATTATATGGCTTTATGCACGACTCCGGGAGCCCTGTGTACAAAGAGAAACACTGATGCCGTGGGGCACAAGTGCTAACATTTCGTGTGTTCTTACCATGTCCACACCACACTCATCTTTACACTAAAACCGGCAGTGTATAGTACGCGTGCTAAAGCTTACTGTGACAATTTGTTACACCAGCCTGGTGTGTAAACAAAAAGTATCACGGCTAACACTAAGCACTCTGCTGTGCACATTTAGGGCACCAATAGGCACGTTAAGAACGTTACGGCAGACACTATAGAGCTTTCTAGTGAGTATACTAATAACATCGCAGTGCGCGATGTGAGCGCCAGGAAGAAAAAGGAATGGCTCGGAAGACTGGTTGGACGCCCAGTTTCCTCTATTTGTTATTATTAGATTTCAGGTCCGATGTAGTAAACAAAAGTCATGCATATAATAAGTTTGCAAATACTATGGCTATTTACGTTATCTACTGCTGCTGGTTTTATTTATCGGTATTTCAACATCATATTTGTAACCCTTTTGAAATGTTCCCAGAAATCGTGCAGCTGCTGCATCTTCTGCAACTAAAGTATGGCCCTTTATTTTTCATTCTGCGACGGCAATACTGCCCTCACAAGCAAATTCTGGAATAAAAAGTTGCCTTGGATGGGCTCCTGTATTCAGACTGAATAGAATGGAATCAGTAGATGAAAAATTAAATATTAGTGGAAACAACATGTTTGTCTCCAGACATTTATTTTTACTTTTATCATGGAAGCCAATGTCCCTACCTAGGAGGGCATTTTATGCCGACGGCTATCCACACTCGACCAAGCAGTGAAGTATGCCACGTGAAGCCAGTATCTGGTCACAAATGTGTGATTCAAGTTGCAATACATGCTGTTTTGTAGAGAAGTGTTTTGATGTCCAGTGATACAAAACATGCTGCCAGTTAAGGAGTTTGAAACCGAATTTTTCTTGACGTTCATGTCGATATGAGGCAACGTACAATTAACACACGACATTGCATATATTTCACACAGACGTTCACATATACATAAGTACCTGCACTACAGAAAACAGTGTGACACAATAGAATGGGACATCCGTCGATGCGTCACGATGAATACTGATAATAATAATAGGTGGGTTTACGTCGCGAGACAACTGTGATCATGAGCGACAGCACTGGGTAGGAAAGCGGACAATATATACCACATTGGCATCTTTTGACGTGCGCCGGAAATCTCCGATAATGATAATGACGTAATAAAAAACTGACAGTATTGCTAATACCTTTCATACCAGATACGCTAAATAAAACTGTTGTACGTTTTATTTAAGAGTATCTGTTATGAAAGGGATGATCATTATTACTCATTATTAATATGAACTGCAAATAACCGAGGAAGGCGCTACTGTTGTGGCGAACCAAAGACCATCAGATCACCCTCTGCTCGATGCAGTTTGCGAAGAGACAAAGACAGGAACCGCAGGATGATACAGTAGCACTGAATGTGAGGAATGACTTTTAGAAATCTGTAACAATAAATCTTCAAAATATTACACGTTAAAATACACTTTCCAGAATAACCCGCGTAAAATAACCGACGCGCAATATCCTGCTTAAGAAAACAGGTTTAGAATGTATCATTCATAATTATACCAGTAAAAATCTAATAAAATTAGACAGGGCGTATGAACAGATGACTACGCTACGCACTATGTGTGCATGTATCCTGCTCATGTTATGTTGTACAGAAAGGTGACATTGCCATTTGGACAATCATCGTGCACATTCGTGCACTCACAGATCTCATTATCGGCACGCGGGCTTCCCTTTCGGTGACGCCTCTCTCGCCGTTTGCTGTGTTGGAGGTGGTGAACAGAGTCACACTTTTTTTTTAACGTTAACATTTTACGCGATTTATTTTTCGCAGTATATACTTTTTCTTATGATCCATTTTCAAAATACCCCGTAAGCTTCACTGTTACTAAGTAAGCGTTTCGCTGTTGACTGGTATTTCAGCCAGTGACACTCCAGAACGCAGAAACATTCCTGCAAAGCAAAATTCCTGAATTTTGCTTTGTCACGTGTGACTTGTGAGTACGTGAGTACGCTGAGTACGTGTAGTCGCAGCCGTTTAAATATGCATCATGGCTTTGGACAGAAGGGATAGTGTCCATAGTGACTCTTCCTTAGCCATTATTGCAAATGAATAAGAAACTAAGAAATACGGGGCATCTGAAACAGTCTATTACCACTGTTGAAGATACGGTAATTGGTTATTAGAATAACGATAAACGAAAACATGTTCACCTGCCCTCATAGGATCCCGAACCGAAGGCTGCTCTTACTGGGACTCCAAACGATCACTTTACCGCCAGTGGCGCCCACGGACCAGTTCTATCGCTAGTGTCGGCAGCATTACACGAGCTATGACCACTCGTAAGAGGCAGCCCAGAGAGTCACGTGCAAGAAACACACCACGGGCCCCTGCACCCAGGCACACCTGAAGCTGAAGTTACCATATGTATTTGATACATGGCCGTCCGCGGCAGCGCAGTGGTAACGTGCCAGGCTTCTGTGCTCAAGTTCGCGGGTTCAATCCCGGACGAGGACGGTAGCAATGTGAGAGAGGTATACAATGTAACTGGCACCGTGTGTCGGAGATTTCCGGCGCACGTCAAAAGATCCCCAAGTGGGCTAAACTATCCGCTGTCCTACACTGTGGCGTCACTCACGATCATAGTTGTCTCGCGACGTACACCTACGAATTAATATCATTACGTGTTTGATATGAATTTGTTCGTTCTTGCACCGGGGCCCTGCGATAGATCTTATCTAGCGCGTAGCGTGTGAAGCGTTCCAGTCAAAGCAGATTCTATCCAACTAGTGAAAATATATGTCATCATTCATTTTCGCTTGCTCCTACACAAGAACAACATCTGAAGGACAGTCACTACCCTCCGTCCTCGCAATCGGAGAGACTAGCGAAAGGCAAACAATGACTCTCAGACAAGTTTCAGTAGTGGGCAACTTCATTCCGTTAAATACGAAAGCTGCCTTGTAAGAAGGTTACAGATGCTGTTACAGATGCTTCATACTTAATAACCGTGTAGCGCAGTGAGGAAGAATAAGTCACCGCAGCCTCACTTCTCTAACTCGTGACTTTCACGACGTTCGCGAGTTCAGGCTTGCTCCCCAGCTCTATCAACATATTCAGTGGAGGTGCGACTCGATTTCGGTACGTTGACTGTGCCCATCACCACCGTGACAATGAAGTTAAGTTTCCGAACCCAGCTTTCTAGAATGCAACACCTGGTGCAATCAGGTGTTTCATACTAATCCTTTTGTCCTAATCGGGTGATAGGATACACCTTACTCATGTCTTTGTTCCGGCCAGCGCAGCCCAGAGTATTTCCTCTTCCATCGTAAGAATTAGGGTCCCGCTTATCCTTTCTTTTGTTTGAAGACATGTATTCCTTTAGCTCAGACATCGCCAGTTGTAGCGCTCGACCAGCATAACAATCAATGGGAATTACTTACGAATTCGAGTTCGCACAACCACAATTACTGGCGCCCGCGCTGGCGATCCTCGAAAATGTGTTTCAAGTTCCCCTGTACTCCGAGAGCGTTTCCTCCATGACGGAGTGTCATACGACAATGACTTCAGGATCTCCTACTGCCCACAAGATTCTAGCCGTGTCTTGTGATCGCCAGATGGATGAAATCGTGCTTTGCACCCTCCATCCACCAGACGCACAGTACTGCAGTCCCTTTCAATAGACCTCTACACTTTGGGACTCCTTCACCCACTTACGGTGAGAGCGCGACTTCTCTTCCAGTCCCTCTGCAAACTGAAGACTTCATAGGACGAGCCGTTACCCCAAATGTTGTCTCCCGACTGGAACAGATGTTGTCATGAGCGGCTCGACTGTTTGCGACGTCAGCGACACATAGGCTCTCAGCCTCCAGAAGTCCACATACTCACTCGTGTGAGCATTCAGGCATATGGTGCTACCGTTTAAATCAGGTCAGTGGATGATCCCGACCATATCGGGTGAAACAACCCACTCATCAGCAAAGTACGCATCGCCCCGTTGACGCCGGTGTCTTACATCACCTTGAGCTCCTAGGGATCCTTATCGGCGCCCGTCTGTATGTCTTTGTGCAACGGCTGCTTGGTTTCGGTACAGCTCGCACTATATACCACTTGTGGACCGACTCTATGATACTCTTTACTGAACCGGCGGGAATTCTAAGCACTGGGACGTATTCGCGCGAAACCGTGTGCTTGAGATAGAGACTCACGAATGGACTGCAATTGAGGCACTATTTGGGAGACACCAGCCCTGCAGAAGCCCTTGCACGCGGTCTCACTGCTCTTTCACTTGACCCAGGATTTTTTGTGGTGGACGGGCCCAGAATGGCTTCGAAAACAATGTACGCTCCGTTGGCACCAGCAGCCAAACTCCCGTTCTGATGAAGATCAACTTTCCGTTGAACCGGCGGCCCTACCTCCGGTCGTAACGTCAACTCCATCATTTACCGCAGAGCCACACTTCGACTTCAGCTGCTTCAATCGCACGATTGGGTCCTGACGTTGTGCGTGCAGTAAACCCTTTCCACAGGAATAATTTTGACTCGGGAGCAGCAGCTAGTGGTAACGCGGCTGAAAGATCCAGTCCAGGCTCACACAAGGTTGTGTCTCAAAAAACGGGCGACCTTGTCGCTTACCGGCATCGCGCTCGGAGAGTGGCCAAGGGTCTGGGTTAGCCCAGAAAATAGTGGGCAACCGCTTCGTGTCTGTCGCTAGCCGGAGAGTCTTTGATTGTCTTTGGACGTCTATCAGCAGATGATTCAAACGACTACGAAAAGCTTAAAGCGGCTCAGTTGGAAACCTTAAGATACACCGCGGAGGTGTCCCTCGAAAACTTCACGACAAATGCACCACATAAAGGTAACGTGAAGCAGTTTGGGAGCAGTTTAAGCCACCTCTTCGATGAATAGATTGAGACGTCGCGGACAACAAGGAACTTTAAATATTTTCACAGTTTGCTTCTTCGAGGGAAATTCACTCAGAATTGGCCCTCACCTTTGGCCGTGTTCCAAAGAAGGCGAGTGCGAGGCACTCGATGAAGTCTTCAAGCGTACGGATAAATATCTTGAAGCGCAGGGGTTAAGGACCGCTAGCTGGCAAGATTGGGCATAAGGCATGGGACTGTAAAACTGGCTTAGCTACACAGAGGCAAGCGACCTAGTAAAATAACTGCCATCGAACCTTACAAGAAATTATCCAAGACATAAAAGATCAGAGATATATAAGATGTTAAATAAGAGATATGTATTATATACTACCTGTAAAACGTGAGAACACATGCACCACCGACAACATCTTACGTGATGGTCTTGTACAGACGTCATATATGGAAACAGGATCATATATATGTGGCTCACGTACAATCTCAAAAAGCACGTCAGAAACTCATATGACATATAGCATATATCAAGCATGGCATACAACTGCTTTAGGATATCTTGCAATAATCATACGATTACAGAAGATCTCACTGCAGTATGAGAAGGATGTTATTAAATGAAGTACAACACTTAGCAATTGTGTATATAAAATTTGAAGAAAACCATCTTTTTATTTTTGTGAAATAGACTATTTTTAATAAATATGTCACTGTTTATTCAAAGTAAAATTTTAAATTTCTACGTTACACTATCAAAGTTTTGCATTACATTTTTTAATAAAAAAATTGAAAAACAACAAAATTAAAAAAAAAATTAAAATGTACTCTAGATCATATTTTCAAATAAACTAAATGATGAAACTATATTATTTATATTTTACTATTTTTCATACGCTATTCAACTTAATTCAGTTCACCACAAAAATTCAATCGTTTCTCAATTTGCACTGCAAAGATCTGCACAATAAAGTTTGACAGGACGACGATTAGAAGGATGTTACAGAGGACTGCTACATACAGCCGTTGAAATGCAACATGAAAATTTATTTGAATTGTATTTCCAGTGATAACTAAAAGATATTAGTTATTTTGTCAATTAATGGCGGTATTTTACTCCCGAACCTATGGGCATGTTATATGAGTAAATGAGCTGCACTATATATTGTAACGCTTATGTACCCGACAAAAAAAAAAAAAAAAAAAAAAACGCTACAAAGCACAGCAAGCTGTGCACCGCCGTTACAGGGAATAATGTTACTGATTGAGCAGGTACAATATGCGCCTTCTTCACGTTCAGCAGGTACGCATGAGTTACTCCATTGTATACTCTTCTCGTACCAGACATATGCATTGTGTACTTCCTGAGAGATAATGTCGTGTATATTCTGAATTGGTGTTCCCCTCTGAAGCATAGTGTGCCATGCAAGTGATACACATAGGGGGAGCTCCGCAGCAAAGTTTTTGTTCCGTTCCCCACAAAAATGGTTGAATGGGTTACCACTCATTGTGCAACGCGGTGCAACCCAACAAATCGCAGCTCGCTGCATTCGATGCTATGTACGAAGTCACATTTGGAGCTGTTGCCAGCTTGGTCCTTGTAGCTTTTTATGTTGGTCGTGTGAGTTTTCAATGCCGGCATGGATCGAGGAATACAGAAGACAATCACAGCGCGGTAGGTTTGCAATTTAAACTTTCCAGTGCTCAATTTATACGGAGGGAAGCCAGTAGGCTTGGCACAGTTTGGAATTGTACTTCACGTCATATGACTTTGTTCGGACGGTAGGTATTGCGAAGAGTGTGTGAGTAGAAGCGTTTGGCATACAGACATTATGCGCACAGTACGATAAGGATCTCCTCTTCGTGACAGACATGTATAAGGCTTCCTACATGTATAAGGCTGGGAAGGGACTGAAAGTACTGTATTTCCCAATGATTTACTGAACGCAGCGCACCATTTGACACTTCAAGCTGTGAGCTAGGCGACTTTTAGACAGAGCTGTTGCTATCTTGGTGCTTGCGGCTTTTTATGTTGGCTGTTGTGAATTTTCAATGCCGCCATGAATCTGGGAATTCAGTAATCAAGCACAGCGAGGTAAGTTCCCCATTTATGTTCTTCAGATTATGTCAGAGCTTAGGATTCGGCTAGTAGGCTTAACGAAAGCGTATACAAAGTTTGGAAATCTACTTCGCATCTTTCTAAATGTTAACTTCACTGTCTTACCAATTGCTAACTAAGTTTAATTGCAAGTTATCGAGGAGTTAATAATTAGGGATTGTCACGTTATATACAGGTAACGAGTAGCAACTTTTACGTTCGTTATCCGCTGGTCTTGTGTTTCTTTGGCTTTACTTACAGATCGTTCTCGATATCACTGTTACAAAAAGTCGGTATCACTGTTACAAAGAGCCGTGAACCAGTTTTTGGTGACTGTTTCTAGGAAGTTTGGACAGCACAGTCCTCACTGAGTCAGATGGCTCCACCTTGCCTCAGCTTCACGTATTTCTAAGAATAATAATAATTCGTGGATTTACGTCGCAAGACGAGAATACGTGTGTTACTACAGGATCAAGTCCATCAGACTGGTTCCTGCGTGCTGCGAAATTTCCGATATTGTGCTACCTCTTGGTGATGGGCATTGTGTGTTGTGGCCTGGTCACTTTGGATATTTACCCTCGACGGCCGTTCGAAATTTGACCTCGAGTTGTGTTACTTCATAGCTTTCTCATTTTCATTTGGCTGTGTGAATAATAAAGTGATATATCTGATCTCGTGTTGTATTTTTATATGTGTGCTTGGGGGGCGCGCGGCGCGACAGCTAAGGGTGGGCGCTTGAAAACCGGCTGTTTCATGAACTGTTGCTAACCTCTTCTGCGAGGAGATTTCTGAAAACTTCTGAACCAGAGTTTATTCTTAAAAAAAAAACGCTAAATAAGTTGTGTTTAGGAGGTGTTTAATAAGAGTGAAACACAATAACAAGGGAACACAAAAAAGCAACCCACCTGTTAAAAAGCAACCCAGCATGCTTTTGGCGCTATTTCAAAGCGCGTACAAATATATCAGTGAACAATATTTCTCTTTCGACTGAATCTAGTAAGATGTTAACAGATGCCAGTGATGTCAGTGCTGCTTTTCCACAACATTTTTCTTCTATATATAGCCTTGGTTTCTCCGATCACCCCAAATGTAATACCTTTGCTGCCCCGTCTGGTGATAACCTATCTCTTCCTATTGTTGACGTGAATGCGGTTGAGGATGCTATGTAGTAAAAATACAACCTCGGTAGTAACTGTAGGACAGCGACTTCATGGTAGAAACGGTTACTGAGTTGGCATTTACAGTCCTGTGGTTGCTAACACTTGAGCAATAGCTGCGGGAAGCAGTTACAGTCTTGGGGGCTGTAGCCGTATACTATAACCGTATTTTTAAGTGTGCAGGAATCGAAAACGCGAAAGAAAGCTCATGATACATCAGCAAAAATACAACAGGAAGTCATTACTAGGTTTGGGATGGATGGATGCAAGCTGATCAAAACCCTGATGGAAAAGGGACAAAAAGGAAAACAAGGAAGTGTTAACAGAAATACAAGCGATACAAGTACAGACAAGAACGACAGAAACGAAGAATGCACAGATGTTCCGAACCAGAATCTTATAGTTCTCATGTATATCACACAAGCAACAAGGCTCTGCCAGTGTGCTTATACCTACACAGTTTCTCAGGGCGCCATCTGCTGGAAATCTATCAGATAGGAGACCACTAACCACCTGTGAAGCAGAGTACGCGACCCTGACAGGAGGAATCAACGAGGGAAAAATGGATCAAGAAGTTTTCGAATAAACATAGATACCAGAAGTAGGTCGCAGGAGGGTTATCGTCTGCAACTATTTTGCAACTAACTCTACTGCGAATACCAGTCTGCCATAGAACTGATGGAAAATCCCGTACATTATTAACGGGGAATGGGGGCCCCAGAAGGGGAATGCAATATTTTTCTGTACTCTAAAAACAATCTATATAAAAAGAATAATTTTGGCAGTTACATATCATTATGTGTACTTTACCAACCCACGTTAAAATATGTTCGCTTGTGACAAAGATTAGGTTAGTGGCACTGGAGTCAGCCTTCAGGACCATTTTTTCCGCCCATGACAAAATCATTCTATATGCAAGGGAATTTGGACTTCGTGTAACCTAATGAGACTCGATTAAGTCAAAGCCACATCAGCTGGCATGAAGGGGGACTACGTTGTCTACGACCCATTATCTTTCCTATTCAATCCTGCATCAATCTTGAACTGAACTGTGTTCGGCAGAGACAAAACAGAAGTAAGCAGAACGCCAAGTGCATGTCGCCAAGTTGCACAAGCACCGTCTTTCTTTCTGCCGTACAGTCTTCAGATTCTGTATTCTTCACACACTCGCCGAAATTCCAACCATTGCTGAATTCATGTGCTATTTCTCGACACTGCTTGTGAATCCAAACCACTGCTGAGGATTCAACACCATAGATTGTTTAAATGCAGATTTCAATCAGTTAAGGGGCACGTGAACGGGATGTGAAATTCCATTCGCACCATTCATTCATACCATTCCACATAGACAGCATTTGAATTCAATCGATGTGACTCTAGGTGACTTGGATTTCGATTGAATCACGTTGAATCACTTGACGTGGATTTGACAGAGATCCTTCATTGGGAGATTGACATTCATTTTAGCTGGAAATTATGATGACGCAGATGACACAGTACTGGCAAGCAAATAACCATATTCCTAGAGTGACGTGTTTCTTGGTGCGTGTATGTGCACGGGTGACTTTGAAAGAAAGAAGAATCTAAGCTATAACGATTAGTCGCTACGTTGTAGCGTTCGCTCCATACCTTGAGTGTGTTGGAAGACAGATTCAAAGTCAGCAGCATGAAGTGAAGTACGATTCCATAGGATAGTCAGAAACAGGCACTGAGGGTACACGTAAATATTGCAAAGCGATATGGCCTTGTGTGACGTGTAACTTCCAATCAGTATTACGACGGACGTCCGAACATGTCGTCGTTGTTCAGCACACTGCGTGCACAACGGCGTTGTTTTATCATCGGCAGTGATGGATCATGTCATTATGCATGTATCCCCAAATCTATACAGTCCCAAACCTAAAGGGTAAAAATGTGGTGTTACTCTTGAAGTTCGGTGATATTGGCCATCTACGTACATGAATTTTTGTAGAACGTTTTCTTTCCTTTTCTTTTCTTTTTTTTTGCGTCATTCTTTAAGCTGGCTAGCGTATTCTGCAGAATACTTCGTGCGTATCCACGAATACTCATTCGCAAAAGCGCTAGACAACACTGTCCGAAATTTGGCACGTATCTGACTCATACGACCGTAAAACACATCGATACATCGGATTTTCATCAAATTGGAAGCGCCGCAAAACAACCATACATTATTTCTTATAGTCATCCAGCATAATTCCAGCATTCATGACTTGGCAACTCACAACTACTTAGTAATAAATCCGGCAACAACACCATCGACAATGTGCCCACTCATCGCGGCGGGCGCGGATAAAGCCTCGATCATACCAGCAGCTTCAGTTGGGTTCTCACAATTCTTATGAATACACTACTATCAGAGCCTTCTTAGATATCGCTGAGAGATTACGTGTTATCTATTTAAGTATAAGGCAGCATCTCGGCTCATAGAGAGCAACAGCGCATTGTTGTGCGAGTTAATGTGCTCGTAATAATCAAAAGAGGACTCACTACGTCTGAAGACTGACGAAAGAGGCTTTGTCAAGCAGACAGCCGTTTCCTTGCTGGTGTCCTTTCTTGCATCTCGCAAGCTGGGTAGAATTATTTTATTCTCGTATTTACTTCTGTAAAAGAAAGACGTGTTAAAAAGCGTACAGTCTTGTTTTTAATTCCGTGTTAGCGCTGCAAGGCAACTGTGGCCATGAGCTGCATGCAGATGTTGACAGATGGAGACGCGACAGCCGAAAGGAGGGGGAGACAGCAGACAGGGCAGAATTAGTCGTGTCCTAACTTCCACTAAAACCGAAATAACTCCGCATCTATTTGAAACAACAACAAACCGGAGAAACCAGGCTACTCTGGAGGCTATAGATAATTCAGTGCTGCCAACCACTTATAGCTAAATGTCCATGTTACGGTAATGAACTCATGCTCGCATGTACAAGACCACAACGACACCACATGTTAGTTATCTCAGCACATGAAGTACGAAAACAAAGCGTTAATCTCGTAGAAATTTCGTTCATCGTAACGAACACATTTCAGTGAGTAAAAGAACTAAAAGTCTATACGAGTATAAAATTAAAGGGGATCATCTGCACCGCTCATCTCTGCTGTAGGCAACAGATGTTCACTGCAAAAATGGTTCTATCAAGATGCAATAATTAGTATTCGTTAGCACAACTTCGCCAGTGACAGAGCCAGGAAGCGTATTGGACTTCATGATCTCCAAGCAGTGGAGATAAGCTACGCACAACACATCCCAGTCACAGTATCTACATAACAGATTTAGTTCAAAGATGAAAGTGACGAAACATGAAAAACGCCACGGATATCGAAACAGAGCAAAAGCTGAGCGATTTTCCTACTGACCGTAAAGTACAGCGCCAAGTGCCAGTGTTCAGCATCAAAACAGTATTTTGAGAAGTTACCTGCATATTTTGTCACCATCACCTATCGCAAAGCTAGTTACTCGGTACATTACACAACACCGACCTCATTTCTCCGAATTATCGTCCTGCACCTCTGCCTGCCAAACGAATTCATCCTTTCTCAATATCTCTTCCAGAGCGCGTTCTGGGCAACCACTGGAACGTGATCACAGCTATTTCATGCCGGCCACTAACACGTTGGTCGATACCCATTAACAACAAATCGAAGGTGTATAGCCGTAGCATACCTTGAAGTAATGGATGTCCGTAGGCTGGACTAGGAGATCGTTAACGATTCCTCAGGCCATCATCAAGCGCGCAACGCCGTGGTACAGCACCAGCAAGAATAAAACGCCATTGTCGAACGTTCGCACGTGCAGTAGGTGCTGTCGATGGTAATGTAGGATGCAATACCAGGCTACCTGGAACACTTTCCAGGGCAAAAGACCGGCGAACTTTTATTCTTCCTTACTTTTCTCTTTTTATTCGTTCTATTTTTTTTTTTTTTTTTCGTGAAAGAAATTAATTTCCTTGAGGTATACCGGGTATTTCAGTTAAATCCCCGGGCTAAATAATTCGCCAACGTGTGCACCAATCGAAGAACTTTCTTTTTTGCAAGTATCTGTCTGATACCGCCTACAAGCTGCGCACCGTGTGAA
>JARGYV010110094.1:0-15214 GCA_029532675.1 Ornithodoros moubata | reverse complement strand
GCGCTCGTCTCTTCCTTCGTCCGCGTCAGTAGCGCTCCTGCTCGTCTCTTCCTTCGTCCGCGTCAGTAGCGCTCCTCAGTCATTTACTGCAAGGGCTGCTTAAACCCATTTTGAGACGCATCTTTTTCTTTGCGAGTTGGTCCTATGTGTGTGCGACTTAAGCCTGGCTCACCTATGGAGGTTGAGCACTTAACAGTCGTTATGTAAAATTGCCACCTTGGTGATGTAAGTTGAGAATCCTACCGTAAAGTCAGAGCATTGAGCTCGCATGTCAGGGCGTTCCATGAATGTGAACAACGTGTACTTACAACTTCCAAAAGCCAAAGGGCATGACTGACGATCCATGGGAAAACTTTGGAGCTGCATCGGGCACCGTGCTTTGATTGTCAGCCTGAGGGGGAGACAGAGAACGCGACGTCAAACGATTGGCTACCGATATTTTTCGTTCTCATTCTGATACTTTTGAGGTTATCCCAGCTTCATGACGGCGGGGATCCATAGGTGGCTCCTAGAATCGATCATAGCTGTGAGAGGGTACAACGTAAGGGCGATGAGAGGCTGACATGAACTGATTGAGGCACGATTTCAGATGGATGGGGAAAAAAGTATGCAACCATTTGATTGTTCCATTGTCACCATAATTTCGAGTGAGAGCGTTAACTGTTGGCTGACAGAAATCAAAGTGTACCATATGTGATCACATGGCTTAGTCAACTGTCGTGACAAGGAAGGAGTTGTTGTATTCTGATCATTTTATAGCCCAGTTTGTCTCTGTTTCTGCAGTCAATAGAGAATAAGCGAGGGAGCCACTCTCTCCATTTTTTTCTCTCGCAATCAATCAATGAGAGAATAAGCGGAAAGTAGAGGGTGCGCCAAGATTTTCCGACACATTTTCGTCGCATATATTTAAGCACTTACGCTTGCGGTTGTTCTCGTCGTTGGTTCTGTGGCCGACAAAAATGGAATCATAAGTCGTTTGGTTCCCTTCTTTTATGACAGAGAAGAGGCAGAAAATTTTATCCCCCTGTAATCCTACGGCCCACTTACAACATCTTACAACACCATAGCAGCATTACACCTGGGGCAGACGACTTGGAGCAGACGAAACGATGTGCGACCGAATGGCGAGCCGAAACTTTACACCGACAAGTTTTACCGACCGCTTCTCATTCGGCCTTGACCGTCGTGGGTATCGTAGCGAGGGCTTAGCTGTAGCCTTAACACAGACAAGTTCATCCGAATTATTCATTTTTTCTCCTATCCACAACACAAAATAGAATGTCTGTAATTTGATTTTGACGCAGACGCATTTCGTGAGTTATTCCCTGAGTGGCGCTGCGAGTACAGCGAAACCGAGCTAAGCCTCGCGCCTATTGGCCATGGGATTACAGGGGAGTAAATTTTTCTGCCTCTTTTCTGTCATAAAAGAAGGTAACCAAACGACGTATGATTCGATGTTTGTCGGCCACAGAACCAACGAGGAGAACAACGGCAAGCGTACGCGACGAAAATGTGTTTCTGATAATCTTGGCGCGCCCTTTATATCTTCTAGACTTGAATATGCTTAGAATTGAATGATCAATGACGAGTCACAAGAGGTGACAATTAGTGAGCATAAACTTCCGAGACAAATGTCCAGGGCACTCAAGCGTGTAGTGATTCGATTAACAGTAGCCGGAACACGTAATGAGTTCGCTGCGCTTCATCTCCCCGTTTATAATGAAGACTTGCTCACATTGAAGGGGAAGCATTAAAAGAACAGGAAATGACTTATAGGCTCTAAAAAACACGCTTATAGGCGCCTAAACAATCAAAATAGGCAGGCACAATGGATTCACGTTCAATAGACTGCTGTTTCGATAAACCGAGCTTTTATTATCATCAGCTCATCACGAAGCTTTTCTTTGCTCACTCGAAAAACTGTCTAAGAACTGCGTCCAAGTGCATAAACTTTACCGGTAGCCATACTAGACTTTAAGCACAATGAGAAATGTTAGTACGCGAGAAGTAATCACAGGTTCACTGGATCAAAGCTCTGCCTCCTTTCACTCAATCAGTTTGAAAATGATCTCTCAACGTCCACTGATGCCACTGGGGCGTACCTGCAGTGTGGAACGTTACACGATTCTACTCCTTCTGGAATCATAGGACGTTTCCCGAACAACACTTTGGCCACTTCTTTCAGGACCGCAAAACGGCTGTTTTTTGTTCAAGACAGCTTTGATCGGATTTTCGTACGTATGGGCCCAGATGGCATGGCGTCAAACTTTCCTTCAGCATTCAAAATCTGACCAACGTTTTTTGGTGAGAGTGGCTGCAGAAGTTTCTAGTTTCCGAATGGTGTCCGCGTTGGTGTGCAGAGGTCGCCCTCAATGCCCGTTTCGGAAAACGCGCCCTGCGCCCTCCTCACGCAGCACTTTCGTCCGCAGAAAAATCGCCAATCACAGCCTTTACGCTCGAAAAATGTTTACTTTAGTACACGGCAGCATTAAGCCAGGTTCCCGAGCTTGTTACGATTGGCTCTAGTGGCAGAGAAAGCTTTTTCTTAAAGAGGCAGACGGCGTGATTGTGCTTTTAAGAACACTGCCTTTCCAGCCTTTCTTTTTTTCCCATACCCTTGCTAAGGCGTGACCAAACGCCATCCTGGCTAATGGCCAGAGAAGAGAAGAAGTAACAGACGCCGTGAATGAATCGCCCTTCGACAGCAGACCTTTTTTTTCTTTTTTCATAGTTGTTTTTGTTATGCATAAGTATAACCGACGACCAAGTACACCGTTACACCAGCTGGGGTTTTCCTAGGAATCTCTGCGGGTCCGTAGCTAATTGTTTGTTACAGCTTGGTCTGTATGACGCATGCAGTGGACGAGTGGTGTACTTTCCTCGCTCAAGCCGATAACGCATGATATTGCCACGAAGCACACTCAGGAAGCCGGCGTCGAGTATCATGGAACTTTCTCGCTCAGCCGAGAGGCATCTCGCATTTCCGGGCCAGCATCCGATCAAGGTCACAGCGTTCCTCCTCTCTCGCAGGCTCCGCTAGGCAGCGTTTGCTGTATCCCCTCTCCAACGAGGCGTCGCGGCCTCTCTAGCATCTTCGACGATCCCTCTTCGGCGCTGCTCTCGGAGCCGGGAGTTTGTTGAGTTCAGTGTTGCGAAAGCTATCGCGCGCTTGCACTGTCCAGTCACGTAGCTGAATAAAGCGTTCGCCGATCACTCGCCGCCTGTCTCTCGCGATTCATCCATGACAATATGATTCATTAGTATTTATAATGCTTCAATTCTCCATTCGATTCGCACGTTACTGTTAGAGCTTTCAAATGAAGTAATGGCTATTATTGAGGACCTTCGATATAATGGTCGTCTGCTCCGTGCCTTGTTTGCCGTGATCAAAAAGCGCCACAAGTACATTCCTTTCGGGAGAACTTCATCTTGTGCGCTTTCTACAGAATGCACTTGACTGCAAGAGCAAAGCGATCACTCGACGTGTTCACATATGTTGTGCCTCTAAAACATCGTGGTCAGGCAACGCACACATGCTACATGAAATTATTCCAATCAGTTTCAATGCTTCCCCGACGTGCATGGCACTGACGTTACACGATGTCAGCACAAAAGGGGGAGGTCTTCCAGATGGTGACGCACGTAGCCTGAGTGTTTCAATGCTTGTGCTCACAATCATTGAAATTCCATTGCTAAAAACGTATTGGACGAATATACCAAGCTTTCAGAGGAACGTCCACCTTCCAGTCCCTTTAAGAAAATAGCTGTTGTTCCGTTTGAGCTCTCTCGAGGTTGCGCCATTTCGTTAGCATTAGTTACTAGTTGTTAATATTTGCTGCTTTGCAGGATCAAGACGCCCTTGATGTCATTTCGCTCGTCACTTTTCATTATGTGAATAAAGTTTTAGAATACCAAATTTGGACATAAATGAAGGAAACAAGTTTGGAATAGGCTTTCTGCGCGGCAGACATTAGCTCGTGGCATCTCCCAGAAAAAGAAAGATGTACACGCCAAATGAGATGGAAACTTACCGCATGGAGTAGAGGACGTCTCCGTTTCGTGATATTCTGAGCAGCTTATTTGGCTGAGTGATGGTATGCAAGTAAGAGCCTTTGCCATTGTGAAAGTACGTATCTGGTTTCCAAATCCCCTCCAGCATCTTGATGTGGAGGCTGATTGGGCTGATGGGTCCGTCGAAGCGAAGTCGCTGATCCGTCCACTTTTGGCGGAAATAACAGTCCATCGAGTACTCCTGGAACAACATGAACAGGACACTTTTCCACGCTCGAAAGTGCTTTACACCGAATTGCGTCGGTAGCAGCATCTACGTAAACATGGAGGTGAAGGTAAACAAGAAGTTCTCCGGTCGCAAACGAACCCCCCACATGCCCGTTTTCCTTTGCTCAACATAAATGTGCACGGTCCTTTAATTGTGTGCTGTGAACGTTCATATGTACTTCTAGACAGTGCGAAGAGCTACATTGTTTAGCCTGTAAGCTAAAATATCATTGTTACATGAAAGGAATTGTAATTTCAAAGCACTGAAGCATTGATGCTGTTGTTGAGTATTCCATAGGTCACCCTGAGGTTCTTCCACGTTTAATTGCCCGGTAGGCTATACGCAATCATGCGCAAATGGTTGAATACAAAAAGAAAACCTTATTAACGCTGTTTCTTGGAATATTTTTGACTGACGCAATAAAATGGGCGCTTCTGCTGTACGGGTCAGATGTCACGAAAGAAAGAAAGATGTTCCTCACGAGAGTTCCGCTTCCACGCAGGTAACCAGTGAGAATAAATATCCCGAACGACACACATCCCCTCTGGGGGGCTTCTAAACATGACAAAAGGCTTTTCTTCTCTTGGCCGCTGGACAATAAATCATTGAGTGAATGGGCGTAATTGACCCGTCCAGCTCATAACCACTTGCTTCTCGCCTTTGCAGCTCATCTAAATAGCCGCTCAGAAATTCTCGCTGTGTTGCACCCAAAGTGCTACCCATGGAAACAGTAATAAGAATAATTGGGCGCCGCGAGACAACTGGGATCGTAAGCGGCGGGCCAACGGCAGTTTATACCCCTCGCACTAAACAGCGTGCCCGAACTGCCCTTGGCTAGGATCGGAAGGTAAACAACCGCCGAATCAGAGGACGCACGTATCATTACCGTGATCGGAGTCATCAACTACCGCATCGTCCACTGCATCTGAGCCTCTGAATTCCTGTGAGCATCGCAGCTCCGTTAGCGCAAGGCTTTCATCGTGATCAACGCTTCCAAGATCAGCGTGTGATTCGAGCAGTTCAGCGCTGCTGCTTCTGGGAAGTTTTTTCATGCGCGACGTGCTTCGAGCGGATTCACCGTCTGCTCTTCTTGTTCGACACGCTCAACGAAGCGAGAGCAAATCCCTGCCGGCTGAATGACGTTGAAGCTGGTCGGATCTAGGTCTACTAACGTTGTCCAAAACAAGGGCACCACGTTGGTGAATGTCAAGTCACACTTTTGGAGAACACATGCTTTTTTGTTGTGGTAATAGTCAGAGTGCGATCAAATGGCGGCTGTCACAAGAGCTCCTTGAAATCCTGTCAAGCGACTGGGCGGTTATCGTCCTTGCCCTTTGGAAGAATGGAGACAGGGGCAACCGCAATACAAATAAGAGGATTTCCTATGAGCCTTGTGAGCCTGGTCCGATTAACTGGGACCTAATTACGGGAATTTTCAATTTTTGTCCCCCGGAATTCTTGTCCGAGTCCGAAAGCGCAAGTCTGGATAGACGAGAACAAAATAGGTGTGGGAATAACGCTCCCGAGCTTTTTGTCCGGATACCGCGGCATCCGGATAAATGAAATCCCTATAAACGGGGTTCGACCCTACTACGTAAAAGTAACGAAATTACGAATCCATTACTGTGGGCCTCATGGTCACGTGACCGGATATTCAAGTTGCAGAAGCAAAATTGGCGCTCCATCTGTCCGTCGGCTAGGCTGACGAACATCATAAAGGAACGAACTAGTTGAACGCTAGCTGTGCCATTCGTTGCGTGTATTTGTCGTTTAGGATGTAAACTCACATCTTATGAGTTAACGTGCCATGCTAGAGACTCGTTCGTGCAGGGAAGATGCTTCTATGACCCATGAGCACAAAAGCGGACCTGAGCGTTTGTTTGCCGGTACTCAAACTGAGCTTCCATGTGCCAAGCCCATAGTGCACGTTGGAATTCCCTCAACTTGCCAACTCTTTTATTACTGTTACTCCCCAGCCACGGAGGAGGTATTACCACGCACCAGAAGCTCCTGATTGCAGTCATTTTCAGTGCATTCGTGGCGTTGTGCCAAAGAATGTGTTGCGCCCCATTCTTAGCGGTACGCTAATGAGCCCACTGGGCTGATAAGCCTTTTGCGAAGTGTTTCATCCCTGACAATATGATGACCGGTGTCCGTCCTGGCTGACGTCCACAAAAGGATCTCTTCACTACTGTATCTACTTGACGGCTCTAGCACACGTACGAATAAGAGAGCTGTGAAAATCTTACCATATCCAGTTCTGAGATGGGTCCCATGCTCCTTATCAACATATTCGCAGTAACTTGCGTCGGCCTTACTGAAATGCCCATTTGAACGAGTAAACAAAGACTGAATCGCAGTAGAGGAGAAAAGTACCTCCTTGATGAGGTCGTTGGTTGTTGTCATAGTTTGCGAGCAAATTCTCCAGCAGTTGACTGACGTTCCTCGTCAGCTCTAGCTCCGACTGCCGTTCCAGGCTTGACTCCCTGGCCAATTTTTCCGATTTCGGCCACTTTGAAGGAATACTGCCAATGGGAAAAAAAGCAGTTGACCGACCGATCGGATATCCAGGATAAGAAGAGCTCGATGAGATTTATTGCATTGTACTCTCCTATTCTTTTCTCTGCAGCCCGCCCTCTTGCATAAATCTCCTGCAGTGAATGCGCTCTAGAGAGAACAAGAGCATTATGGATTTGTTTGCGGGGAAAGAGCCATTTCTGGACGCATTCGAGATGCACGCCACTCGCCGCTGAGAACCATCTCGGACGTCCGCACAAGTAACTGGATCCCTAAACGGTTTTGCTTTTCACCCGAGTATGACACTAATGGCGATGCACAAACAATATCTCACAATTACAGTTGCCTGCAACGGATCGCATGACGTCACATTTAGTCGTCTCCAATTCCGTCAGGCTATATTCACGATGAGGTCATCCAATCCCATTTCCTCGGGTTTGGCGTCAACTATCGGCGTCTTGAGGCCCTTTGTGCTGTTCAACGAACACGCCTAAACAGAAACAACGTTACTTTCTAGAGCCCCGTTTGTCACGAGGCATAAAAAGCAGACTCCCATGATGTGCATACGGAAATAATAATGCAGTTCCGAGGATCTTTTTCTTCTTTTCTTGAACATGGACATGATGGGATTCTCTCTATGTTGCTCATATGATAATTTGACTAAAGAAGTCACAATCACATTCAAAGGTAATTAAGTGAGGCAAAGTCAACAACCTTGTGCAGTCTACGGTTGCAAAGGCTTGCATACCTTATGTACCAGGTGGGTCGGTTGATGGGTTTTTGTTTCCCCATTGAGCATTTCAAAGACTTTTCGAATGTCTTTCAATCTTCGTGCCGCTGTGCATGCCTGTATACTGCTGTCGCTGCTCATGTCGTCTTGTTGAATGTGAATACCTTTCACATACGAATACGTTCACCTTATAATGGTTCTCACAATAACTGTTTTGTAGGTTGGATTCTTTTTGGTCGTTTTGTGATGTCGGTTGTACAAGAGCGCATGAATTTTCAGCCCGCCTACGGTGTGAACTGGGTGGCTCTTAACATTTTGGTCGGGGAATTGCGTATGTCGTGCCTGTTGTATACGAATCCAATCGCTAATCTCTGGATTCTTTCTCATATTGAAATATCCATTAGCCTGTTATGTACTCCAAGGTAGTACGTATTAAGGCTTTATACGTGATCAGTTTGAAACGCAGGTTGCAGACGACGGCCCAGTCTGTTACGAGATGGAAGAGCGAATGCCATCTTTGTGTTTAGTGCTTGTCAGATCACTAGTTATTGTTATGGTTATCCCAAGATATCTATATCAGTTAACCTGCGATATCGCAGCACCACTCGTCTTGAAATTACAAAGATTTTGGTTACTGCTCACCTTTTGCACTTGTAGAATGAAGGATACAGCAGGCGATATTATGCAACGCGAAGCTGAGCTGTATTGCCCTCCGCATGCGTGGTCGAGATCACAGAGCTCTGGCGATGTGTGTCCTCCATGATGAAACGTAACATTTTAGTGTTCTTTGGTTGGCTTGCACATTGCACGTGTCTTTGCCTCCATTGCTCCGCTTATTAGATAACTTGTGGTGGATACGTGCTCTCAAGTGCTTATATACTAAGCCCTGTTGGGAAATGTTTCCACAGCAGTCGTGCATGGGTTAATGGCTCCGGCTGAACGTTTCGCTCACCCCCTCCGTCAACCTGATTGCCGAGATTCCATGCTTCCGAGTTTGCACTGCCAACTTTATGCGATAGATGTCACCACTTCCAGGAACGATTGGACATCTCTCGCACATTCAATTTGCCCAAACTATACTTGGCCCTTAGAAAACGAAAGCCCAGCTCCGATGTGCTGTTCGACAGGCTTCCTCTCGCACACACTGTAGTACGCTGTGCTTGTGCATGGTACTCATCGTCATCTCCTACCTCAACTCTCGAACAATGGGATAGGGCGTGCAGTGAAAGCTAGCTCTTCTTTCGACATTCAAGGCAATCCCAAGAGCTCCCGACAACTGCACTTCCCCCGTGGACGCTAACAACCATTCCCAGCATCACGTTGATGAAATCACTCGATCCCAAGTAGCTTGGAGATGGCTGAACAATTATCCGGCTCAGTATTGGTATTTGCTGTTCAAGTGAGTCGTCAGCCTGTGGTGTTATCCCGATTACATCAAGGGCTGCGAAGCCTTTCCAGAAGACATCAACGGCAGCTGAGCCTATGCCATTGAGGAAGGAAGCATTGCGTGGCTACACCGCACTCATGGGTAATATTCTCCTGCCCCTGCTACCTGCACTACCTGCACCTGTCGCTGAAACCTGTTGTATACTCCGTGATCCTAGCCTTCAACTCCGCAATACTGAAAGGGCACTCTCGAGTGGGCAATACGCGAAAACCGAGAAAATAGTGAAAGAAGCACACAGGAAAGGACCAAAAAGAAGACGAATTATTTCGCAGCGTCAGAGGCCGAATGGCAGATGTGGAAAAGGCATGTGGTTGAGTGGCTCGTTTCTCGCACGAATCGACCCCATCTATTGTCTCCCCTCAAAGTTACCACGACTCCTGTTCTCCACGACTGAATGTTCCTCTGTGTCCTATCTAAGATTGTCCGATTCTCCTGTTTCTGAGTCCTGATGTCCTGCAGACGCTTTACATGCAGTCGTCACACACTGAGATATGCCATGGATAAACTGGACACTCGTCTTTTCAATCTTGTTCTTGGCGAATGATCGAGCGGGCAACGTGCAGTGGATGAGGTGATACGTTGGGTTTCAAAGGGCACGTTGGATGAGGTGGAACGAGAATGGATGACGCCACAAGCGAGGCAACGCCACCCACAATGGTCAACAATGTTAAAAACATGCATCCTTGTGGCTGAGCGGAGTATTTGGATTATAGAATGCTCGTTTAGACCAAGTGCTCGCTTCGATCAAAGACTTTGTGGTCGAAACGAGCACCGAATGAGCTTCTAGTCGAGATGGTAGATGGATGGAAGCTTGGAAACCAGCTGTTTCGTGAGAACCACTTGGGCGAAGAATCTTGTGAACCCCGCTGAATATGGGGTGTTTGGAGGTGCTTGAATAAGAGATATCTTCCCAGTACCGCATTTTTACGTGTGGCCCAGTCACCGCTGGAATGTCTTGCGGATAACTGGCAAGTACATGAGAAATGGAGAGATGCCGTAAAAGTGTTTGTCTCTGTCTCCGCTTGTCCAAGTGAACGAACTTGGCGCCAGCTGTTAAATAAATATTCTCGTGGAAGCAACAATAAAGAAAACGGTGATGATACAGCTCAACCAACGTGGTGGTAAACGTAAAAGTGTCTCACGTAGCACTGCACAGAATAAAGCGAACGCGTCCAATCTCTGAACACGCGTCAGGCCACAACTATTTCATTCCGAAGGTAAGGCACGCGGAGCATTCGTTGACCTCGGTGTGCCAGCACTGTTCATTTAGTAGAAACGAATGAAATCCTGCGGTGGTAGAATTCGTCTGCAACGAGTCACAGACGTTGAGTCTTTGTTATGAATTACGATCGTAAAGCCCAGTCATGAGGATGCGATAGGTTTTTTCCTTCCAGATTAACCGCGATTTATTCTTTGGGGTTCTGTCCGTTACTCACTCCTGCCAAGGGTGACTATGTATGTAGCAGAGCATTGAACTGAAGGGCTAATTCCCTATCAACGTACTTTCGGTTCACCAAGTGACTTTACTGATGGGAGAAGCTGTGTCAAGAGGGCATCCTTTCCCGTAAAGACTTCTCGACGTCGCAAGATTGACCAGAAAATGGTGTTGAATTTGGACGCTCTGCTCTAGGTTAAACGTCATGATCCACGCAAGGAGCATTACGGCGTATTGCTTGAGAATTGTCCCAGATATGAAGGGGAGAACACATACTCTTTCCCACTGCACTTGTGGTCAAATTCAGCATGAATTGCGCAGCGCTATATTGAATCGCATGGTAACCCTTGTTGTGCTACGCCTTGACTACGACGCAACCTTGTGAATAAGATTAACTTAGGCCGTGTTGTGCGAGAAGCAAATAACTGTGCACTTTCCCTCTTTATTGATTGTAATATAAAATGGATTACATGGAGGGAAAATTATAAAAGATGGTAAAACGAACACACACATAAGAAAAGCTGCTTGTTTGCCTACAAGAGCAGGATCTGCGACCTTTCAGTACAGGAAATGTCGCTACAGGACCATTGGGCACATGTGGCCATGCTTGGAGTGCGCTCTCCAGCTTCTTAGTCATAGAAACGTGACTTCTCTTTCTTTAGATTTTGCTTGGAGTTGGAGCGGCTATACTTGGAAATTCTTGTCAACTGCTTGGTTTTCTTAAAATCGCGGGAGTAGTCAGAACATACACATGACACTCCCCACAACTAAATTTCGAAAGGAAAAAAGGGCCACTGTTATGGAGCAGCTCATTAGTTGTAAATTGGTGTCAGCTGTAATTCTGAATGCCCTACATGTCCAACGGATGCTACCGAATAAACAGTTGATGCACGTTTCTTCTTCCTCAACTCATAAAAAACGTAACTCAAGTACTCCGTGCCTTGATCTCATCCACATATGCTAGGGAGGAAAAGACTCAATGGAGGGAAGAAAAAAGGCGCAGGGAGTGTCTTGTAATGTGGGAGCCACTGGTGGTCAAGTGCCCGAACGTAGTTCCGGCAGGGCTTGCATGCGTACGTCCGCGTGACCAAGTGTTGTAGATGGGAGAGAAGTGGCTTCCCGCCCGGATTTTGCTTGTGGCGTTCGCTGAAGGGAATAGTATTTCAGGTTCCCAATATTTATCTCTTGCCATTTTAATGGAATACACGATTTACCTGGTGCCGTTATGACGTTGAAATCATTGAGCCGACAAGCTGGAATAGAGTTTTCTCTTACTTATTGCTTCGCAATTCTTGCTTACCAGATATTTTTGAGAGCTAGAAAGCTGTCAGACAACCATCTAACATGACGAGTTTTAGTTAAATTTTCTTCAGACACGGATATGACTGAAACGACTGGTTTGTTTGTTTGTGAGAAAAAAAATGGAGAGAGTGGCTCCCTTCTCTGGGGTCTCCAATGCTCTAATGTGCTGCACTGTACACAACACAGCGTCTTTAAAATGGAGAGGCACTGTGTCCAGACACTCTCAGTAAAGTTCACAGAGCGTTCGTAATGTCCTTAGCCGCAACGTTGCACTTGTTGCACTCAATGTTCGCTGCATAATAGCTCGATGCCACGGATACAAAGATGATGGTGCCAACTGTAGCTTTACGGGCTAGCTATAAGATGGCGATGAGGTTAGTTGCCTTTAGAAACTCGATGAGAATGCGAATTGCTGTTGATGCGCTGGCCAGCCCCCCAACACTTTTCTCACGTTGAAGGGTCTGCTGTCCAGACGGGCTAGCGAGGTCTGTAGCGCTCGACGATGGGTGTCATACTTGGGGCAATTTTCAATTATGTGCTTGGCGTCTTCCACTACATTGCATCGGTTGCCGTTCGGAGAAGTAATCTGAAACGACTGGTCATTGAGTATGGATGAATGCGCCTCGCCTATAAGTACAACCTTAACGTAAGGGGCGCTGCGAGCTTAGCACAAACGAAAAAAGGCTATTCATTAGGCTAGTCCACCATACTCGGGCCACAGCATGTTCCTGCGACTTTTTTTTTTTTTTTTTTTTTTNTTCCTGCGACTTTTTTTTTTTTTTTTTTTTCCTTTTTTAACGGGGCCCGCTAGTTACAGAAGAAGATATTCTTCCCAATGTGTGTCTCATCGCCAAACAGTTGATGTAGCTTTTGCCATCGTCGTCCGGACAAACCTGGGACGGGAAAATCGATTCTTTTGAGGACAGAGACAAAATTTGCCCGTCATGTCTCCCTCTCTCGCACACACTGAAATGAGGGCGAAATAGAAATGAGCATTCGTGTACACTCTAAAAACAGAACTTGACCACGTTGCAGAATGATATCCAACTGAATGGCGAAAAATGGTAGACGTTTGTGGCATAGAAATTCACGAGGTCACAAAAAGCCGTATAGTTTTCCACCAACAAGGAAAGAGAATGAGAATGGCTGTTATGTGGTGTTTCTATGGTATACTTGACATCCATTCCCAAAGGTAGATTCGAAACACGGAACACGCACGAGGGATGTCAGCCAATGGGAGCCTTTCCTCCTAACTTCGTGGCCAGTGTTCAGACACGCCATCTGAAATGTATCAAGAATAAGTTGCATAACAACGCGTCTTTCTAAGCCAAGGACGCTGAAGGAGGCCCAAAGAGAGGAGCTTTAATAAGGGCTTAATGCAATGGATTACTCTATACCATGGATGCAGGCAGATCACGTCGATCCATTATCGCCACGCACTCCGTCCCGCAGATGTGAAGACGACAGAAAAAGCTTTTTCGACTGCTTCTGCTATGTCGATTCGGAGCGTACGTTGTGGGCATTTTTCATTGCTGAAATTAATCTATTTATTTCGATGATGCGCAACAATGGTGAGACAAATTGAAGAGGAGAGGATTCTGTTTTTCGAATAGTTGTACTGGCCTCGCTGAAGACAGTCATGACGCGTCTCTTGGGCCGCCTTTGGAGGGCACACGTTGGGACAGGAGCGCTTCTAGAATTAAGAGCGGCCTCCCTTCTTTCAACTACGCTCTGACAAACGACCCAATGATTAGCAATACCTCGAGCACTCTTTGGAAAAGCCACAAAACGTAATAAGTGACAATCCTAAAGCGTGTCTTCTCAATCACTACCCAGAAAATAAGTCAGGGATGGTGCTACTGTGACGTTCCGGACAGCGAAAGGGGAGTCACCAACAGGAGTATCATCAGGGATAGCTCGCTGGCCATTGTCTGGCTAACATTCACCATCAATTAACACTTTTATTGTGACAATCTCATAACGAAGCTCGGCGAACTCTACTCTGCTTTTACTGCGTGGAATGAAAGTGACGAACGTGCATTGTTAACAACTGCAGCGTTTCTCTTGGGATGTTTGAATACAACGCTCATTCCATGGAAAGAACAAAGGCGTAAAATTGAAGCTTTTGTGACTCAAGTTGATAGTTGTTGCTTCTGAAAGCCCCCTTCTGAAGGCGTCCGTTTTATGATCATCGATCAGGGCTTGAGAATTCTGAAAGCGTACTTGAGCCGTGACATGGCGTAATGAATATCTTTTTAACTTGCTTCCCTTTCTCGCCGACACAGAAAACGACTCTTCATTAAGTTCGAGGAGTTGCTTAAAGTTGGCTTGCCAGCATTATGCGAACAGTTTGCTCTGTACGTTGTGCCGTACGTATAGTGAAACGAAGAATTTGAGCCTTGCTCTCGAGATGTGTGCTGAAGGTAAGACGCAAATGGTAGGTCCTTTTACGCTGCGCACCACTCCTTTCTTTGACTTGATACCATCGATAAAACAAGCCTTCTTCTTCTTGAGCCTTATTGCGCAGAAAACTTTATCATCCTCAAGCCCTCTGTAAGCCGTGTCCTGGCTGCACAAAGAATACTTCAGGCTCGAAATGGTAGAAGTCATGGCGCTAGCTATGCGATCATCCGTCTGTCGAAAAAAGAAAAACCAGTCTGACAACAGAGGCCGAAACGCGCGCAAGGGTTTTTCATTTCGCCCATTTGGCTGAAACCTGCGACCGCAAGAGCCCGCCGAAAGGTATTTCAAATCGATTACTAAATACATAAATAAAAGTTATTTCAGGTACATTTAAAATACTTTCTAGCATCGATGGTAAGGAAGGAAGGGCCGCGGATGTCATTCCGAGACTCCTCAAAGGTAGGAGTTATTCGCGTGTAAGAGTAGCTGCATCTCCAAGTGCTCGTCAGAATTTCTTTCTTCCTGAAAGACGTTGACCAGCTACCGGTGCACTCCAAGGCACAGCCGCGTGGTACTTGAGAAAGCTCGGCGTACTTTAGGGCTGCCGACATCCGCGTACTCTATGTACCAGCTCAGTCTCTGCACTCTGGTTCGTTGCATAGAAAAAAAATGATCGCCCTCTCGGGCCATTCTGGACGTCCGGGCTTGAATGAGTGCATGGCCAGGGCTCGTTGACTTTGTCTTCTGGCCCGGCCTTTTGAGTAACATTGATGCACTTGTACAGTCATGTAGCATAGTCACTTTTTTCATATTTACCCTCGACAGCCGTTGGAAATCGGACCTCAAGGGGAGTTACCTCATGTCATAGGTTTCATTTCGCTGTGTGACTAATAAAGTTATATATCTGAGCTCGTGTTGCAGCTTGTATCTGTGTGTGCGCGGGATGAGCGCAGGTACGGGGGGATGATTAGAAACCGGCTGTTTCACCTTCCGAACAATCTCCCTGGTGTTTAGGAGGTGTTTGAAAAAGAGTGGATGTAGAAATGCTGACAAGAACTCAGATGCCTGGGCTCTGAGACCTAGACACGACGCTGGCATCTG
>JARGYV010110055.1:2517-20161 GCA_029532675.1 Ornithodoros moubata | reverse complement strand
TTGTAGAGGAAGCGGGTGCGGTCTGCCTGCCTACTTGGCGGCATGGTGCACCCCCACAGGGTAGGACTGCTGATAATTTAGACCACCTGGGGATCGCATAGAGACTGTGCTTCTTCTGGGCGTCTCTGTGCGAAATATCGGCGGCTTCCAACCTGAGGCGTTTTGCTTTAACTTGTGCTCCACCGGATTTTTAGATTTCTCCTCGCTGTGATACCAGTAGGTCACTTGTGCTTATAAGAGGCCACTTGGAACGGCTGAGAATCAATGTCAATGTCCTGAGTTGCTCCTGAATACTCTTTGTTCTCCTCACCTGCAACTTGCGTAATATTCGAGTCTGAAGTGTCTACATACTCAGGGTCTTCCCTCGGCCGCTTGCAGCGCAATGCCTCCTTTTTGTTGCAAGAAATTTCCGCTCAGGGCAGGAAGATTGTACAAAGTTCTGCGTACGTTCCGCCGTGCTTGCGGCACCGATGTCTGGAAAAGGACACTTCTTTGTCCTGCGGTCTGGACGTGCAACGTAGGTTTGTGGCCTAGATGGTGTCAAAAATCAGGGAAACGACTAAAAATGCAGTTAGAAGTATTATCTTCTTCGGGCGCAAGAATCCTATCCCATATAAAAGAAGGGAATGCAGCCGAAGCTCTTTGGCTGCACGTAAAGAACAAGTGTGTAAGTTGAACGCCGCCATACCAGCACTGGACAGCTGTTTCGCCCTACTTGGGGCTCATCAGCAGTGGGCAGGTAGGCGACGTTCGAAGGGTGGCTTCGAGATGGTCACGAGATCTCGCTCTCGATGGCACGTGATCTCATCTGTCAGGGTAACGAGACGTCACTCACTGAATGCCCAGTGCGAGCCAGTAAGGAATAAAGAAAGGAGGCACATTATCGTCAAGCTCCCGGTCTGAAACCCTTAAGTTATCGTGATTTTCAGTAGGTTTTTATCAGTGAGCTGCTTTCGAGGAAGACAGCCCAGAAGGCGCTGTTGGCACGTGACCTTTACGACATTCTCATTAGAATTACACCATCTTTCCTTTCCTGGCAGCACTGGCAAATAAGCAAAAGCACACAAACAGAACAAAAAATAAAAATACAATACAAAAGAAACGAAAAGCCCTTTCAATCGTCTTGCAGGAACGATCTGCAATTATTGCGAATCTTCGGTCGACAGAACTGTGAAACTTCAAAAGAGATAGCGGCGCCTTTATTTTAAAACTCAGGAAAGCGGAAAACTACCAATTCAAAAACCTTTTCGAAACCCGCATAATTTTCTACCTTCACGTGCCAAGAAAAACCCTGGAAAACGAAAAAGAAAGGAAAACGCGCGTTCCATGCCCGCTAAGGGGAAGCCAAACCGAAATGGGTTCTGTTGTACTGTTCTCTTGTTCTGCTACACTCGAGGCCTACCGGCGAAATTATACAGAACAAAGAAAACAGGAAAGAAGCAGATGTCAGATATGTTCTCCAGCGGCAATTTCCCTTGACGCCCAGACGTAGCTTTCGCCCTTTACCCGTTAACGAAACAAATCCCGCGAAAAGTGAGGAGAAAAAAGGAGGAGAAAAAAGGAGAGAGTGTAAGAGATCCCCAGGCTGCGCCTAGCTAAAGCGTTTTTAAATTGATTGAGATACGCAATAGTTTCTGTTTTACATTAAATGTGCCTTTTTTCTTTCACATATACAACAAGGAATTAAGAAGGTGGGCTTTCTCTTAAAATCCCGAGCCCAAATCCAAGCCCGACACCCCAAATCTGAAAAACGCCGGAATTAGCACTTCGTCTATAGAAGGGGCTTTGAGCACGATCCTCGCCGGCACAAGTAGAGCCATCCCTCTTAACTTTTACCTGCGTCGATGTGGTCGACGACACTCCCCACTTTGTGGACTACGCAGCTTGAAAAAAGGAAAAAACAGTCGTCCATTTTTTATAAGAATGCCGTCGACATTCCATCTGGCGTTCCAATATACTATAGAAACTTCGTGCCGCCGTCGCGGGAACCCCCTTCACTCTCGCATCCATTCTCTTATTTGGAACGGCACGTTTAGGGCACTGTTAGAAAGATATTGAAAGCGCTCCGTACCACTTCTTAATGGCAACAGCAGGTTTCTAACTCCCCCATACTCATGCCAAGCCGTGGCCAAACGCCGCCCTGGCTAATGGCAATGGAGGAGAAGAATGAGAGCCATAGTGCGAGCAAAGGAACAGTTACAAAATGTTGCTCTTCTATGTGGAAGTAAAAAGAAATAAAAGTTGCGCGTCTGCGGTCGACAGGTGGAATGGACGAAAGCCACTTCGTTTCACTCCCCATCGAAAAAGGTTATCGAATTTCTTCCCCAGCCTCGGGGCTTAAACCGGGCCAGTCCTCTCCTTGCGAGTCCGCCGCATTTACGTTCTCTCTTAGTGTCCTTACAAACAACTGTAATCGCGTGCTGTACCGTTTTGCGTTTTCCAACTCACCCTTGTTTTCTACATCACCTGTAAGGTAATGAGCAAAACAATGTCTTCTCCCAAGTGCTTTCTCTTTCTTTTCCTGAAGCTACAAACGACCCAGCACATTCTTTTTTTCTTTTCTTAGAGCTCATGCGCGAGAGGCTTCTGTCGTGTTGCAAAGTGCACATGAGCCGTGGACTTGGTAACGCAACCAAACCACCCAACAGTACCATCACAACGTATTTTATTGTAGATGCCCAAGGTGAGACTTCCCTTGATACCCACAGACAACAGAAGAGACCACACCCCAATGCGATGCAGCGTTAGTTCTAAGATTATGCCGCAAAGTTTCAACAGTATTTTCTCATGGGAACTCCGTAACAAAATAATGACACTTTTTCACAGCTTTTCGTGCTCTGTAAAACCTCGTACCATGTCGCGCAGCGTCCTCAGGCAGGGTACCACTCCGGCAACCCATGCTCTTCACCAGTACAAATACAATTCCTCAACATGGAATCTCTTCCTAACGAGAACTCATTTTCAACTCTCCGGCGCAATTTCGAAGGTGGTGCGTTGTGTGGAACTCTACGAGATCGATATGTCGTCTCAGCTCAACTTTGGCATGCGCCCAAAGCACCTCAATTATGGAGAAGCTTATAGAACACGGAAGATGTTCAAGCGGCGGCTCCTATCGTCCAATCTCGGTATAGCCAGAGAGAGCTGTGCAGTAGAAAGTTATTACCTCTAGGGGTTCGTCGCCTGCGACGCCATCCTAACAAAGTATATTGTTTCAGATCAAGCGTCGTTCGGTAGTGATTTTGGGCACAGTCAACTCCGAGGGAGTCAAGTAAGAAGACATCGGTGGGACGATCGTTAAAGAAACTGGAATGATGGTCGCGCTTTGCGGTTATGCTAAGTGTCATAGCATGCTATACGCCTTCAGTCTTTCGCCATTCAGGTGAACGGACGCTATCATTAAAATGTTAATTATTCTCATTGAGTTATGCATTCACTCTAGGAATAGAACTTTACCGCGCAACACGTTGGGAACCAATCACGATACAGAATCGTATACCACTGCCCTAAATGATTAGAAACAGTAGGTGTACGCTCCTTTTGTGGCAATTAACATCAATGCGTAATGACACAAAAAGGCGTACACCTAGCGTTTTCCCGCCAATAAGAGAACAGAATGATACAGCTGTGAATGGTGATTGGCTCTTAGCATGTGATGCAGTGCAATTTTTCGTTTGGAACGCTAATTATGGTCTCGATGATTCACGTTAATATATCTCCTTTCCATCTGGAAGCACTGAATCGTGCACTGCGTCGTGTCATTAACGGGATGTGTAATACCACTCATACTTGGGAAAATTATATCGGCTTTTGCTGTCTCTCTCGCTCACCGCGATATCGACCGTTCCTGTTGCCCAGGAGTTCCACAGGCCGCATTCGTCTTTCGAAGGCAAAAAGTTTTTGGTTGGTGAGAGCCTGAGGCGACGCGAAAAAGAAAAAACTTCCGTTCAGTGGCGTCCACTGGGACAATTTGTTATGAACAACAATGCACTTTACCAGAGCCTTCTCGCATGAGATAACCCCTGAGTATATAAAAGAACACACAAAAAAGAAAAAGGAAAGAGAAATAAAGTTTGATCGAAGGCGTAATCGCCTATATGGAAGTATGTGACTAACGAGGTGTGCGTTTCCAGCGAAACCAGGAAAGAGTAAATAAATAAGTATAAAACGATTGTGTATCTAACTCCATGCATTGCCCGTTTGTTGTTGCTCCTTAACTTGCACCGAAAATATGCCCCCCTGTGTAGTAGCCGTGAAACGATGCGCGGAAAGTGTCACTTGCACCACTTTGCGGGTCTGATGGAGTCTTTACACATTTAGCCAACAAACGAAAAAAATTAAGCGATGACGATAAATTAAATGCTTCGCTGCCATCCAGCAACTTATCGCATTGTTGAAGAACTCATCTAAATGGCACAAAGCTTGTTAATAGAGAAGTAATAAGAATATTATTTGGCAAGACTATCCCTGCAGTAAATGCCAGTATGGTAACGCGTTTAAGATGGCATTATAAAATAAAAAGATGTCCATGCACTGCACGTGGTTAGCGGTAAAGTGCTTAGCGACCGCTAAACACAAATTCCTGTTTCCACTATGGGCATGCGCAGTAAATATCAGCCTTATTTTTTTTTCTCAATCAAGATTCATACCCCAAGATCAATCAGGTCTCGACAACAAATGAGATGTCAGCTTTCTTGCAGGGAAATAGTTCACACTACTACAGGGAATAGTATACACTGTTATTTTCCCTTGGGCTTGCGTGGGAACAAACTAGTGCGCTTAGCGCCAACTGTCAAATAGAATAATATTTCCCAATGCTTAGATTTGTTGAAAACGTTATGGGAGGTGCATACTTGGACAAGCTTATCTTGTCCAAGTACGCTCCTCCCATAACGTTTTAAACAAATCTAAGCACTGGAAGATTGCATTCTGTTTGACGGTTGGCGCTAAGTGCACTGCTTTTTCCCATGCAAACTCAAAGAAAGATAACAGTGTACGTAGCGAACTTTGCACAACATGCGCTGCTTTAGTTTCCTTACGACGGTAGTAGAAGCCACTGACTGCCACAGAGTGTAATGTGGCACCTGCTGCAACTCACAGCGGTTAATTACCCCAACCTATCATATGGTAGGAATCCTCCATAGAAAACACCTTTATCTAGCGTTGGGGATTACTCACTTGCCTAGGTCTTTCCTGTTCATCGTCAGCGTCCCCCATCATTTCACCCTGCCCCCAGTGAAGCCAGAGGATTATACATGTTTTATGTTCCTGCTTAGGAACAAAATAACAGTAGAATTACAGATCAGAAAAAAGACGGAAGAAAACGAAGAGTAACAGAAGATAGGGGTATAATAAATTTTGTGTTTGCAGGAGGGAAAAAAAGAAAACAAGGAAGAGAGTCCAATAGCTGGGAGAGCTTCGCACACTGCTCGGAGAATGAAGTGAATGCCACTGGAATAAATTTGGGCTCTTCATTCAAACCCAGCAATATGTCTGGTGCCAGTCATACTTCGGGATTTGAGAATTAACATCGAACAGGTAATAAATGTCAAAAATAGCAGTTACTCAGCACTTTTAGTCCTGGACAGCAACACTATCTGTGTTTACTGCCATCCAAATTAAAGGTATGCCATTTCACAGCACGCCACTAAATAACATGCGTGTAACTCACAGTAACTGTCAGGAGCCCTACATAGAGTACGCTTCAGAGCCGCTGTCCCAATGTTTACCTGAATTGTTGGTCAATCGTACAAGCTTGGAGAAATACGTCAAAGTCACACGAATAGTACCGGTTTAGAGGAAAGGGCTTTGTGAGACGCTGCCCTGGACAACTGTACTGAACTTGAGCTGAAATTGAATCTGAGCTGGTCAGCGGCTCCAGGAAATGAACGGGGGCTAGAAGTCGGCGTTTCTAGGAAAGCAATATAATTCGAGCGTCGAATAACGGCGGTCGTTAATCTCTTCCCACATGAAGCCTCCCCTTTATTGCTGCCATTCAGCCCTTTAAAAGTTAAATAAACAGTAAAACCAATAACGTCCGTTCAAGAAGACTCTGGTGCAGGTCGCCGAAAAAGTATCGTGAAGGGCAGGTGAAAATATTTAGAGATTGTTGATGCTTCAATAATATTCACTTCATGGGCAAAAGCAGAAGCTCTGCTCATCTTTGCCAACTTCTAATAAGGACGTCAAGAAAATCGCGATGGCATCATGAAGGCATAAAATTCGAGCCTGTTCAATATACCGCGACATAGTGGAGTTAGGCAGGCTGAAGTCAAAGTTTAGTCGTGCACGCTGTAGACACTTGCGTGCAGATATTTTATTCTCTTCGAATAAACTCTCCAAAATCCACGGGCGCTATCGCATTCTTACAGCTTTTTTGTAATAAACTCGTAACGGACGGCTCTAGTGATGCACGAAATTTTGTAATCTTTTTTCTGTTGAAACTCGGCTAGCCATATATATATATATATTTATTGAGCAATACCTATTTCAAATTGTACAATTCAACGGCTCCAGTGGCTTTCCTTCTGTTTTTCCCTCTAATGGCTTGAACCACTGGAAACAATGTACTGATTGTGAATACAGTTTCTTATCTTTCCATTTTTTTCTCCTTTTTCATAAACTATCTGCTTGCTACTGTTGTCACCTACTAGGAAAGAAAAAAAAATGGAAACAGAGTAAAAGCAAGGGCAAATCACTGTGGATGTCCACACAACCATGTAAATGGAAAAGAGAAACAGTCGTTTTTAGCAACGAGCCTTGTTGAAATCCAATTTTATAATTTTCTTATCAAATTGTTGTTCGCAGACATCCCATTTCCGTAAATTCGAAAGCGTCTGCTACATACAGTTACTAACATGCACAGAAATCTCTGTAGTATGTACCCTGATACGAATGAGTACTTTGGAAGAAAGTCAACCACCTCAGGTCAAAGAAACTCAAGACAGTGCACCGCAGCGTACGTCTTTGATTCAATAGCGGTGATAGTGACGTCAGATTATTAGAACCAGCCATCAGAATGGTACCGGGATTTAACTGGTAGAAAAGGTAGACAAGCGCCTTTCTGTGACATGTAGTATAATTGCATAAACGTCACAAAATACACTTTCCCCATCGTACTTCTGGTGCGTGCAGGGTTTATCTTGGATGATAAGTGGTTAACTCGGTAATAACTCTAATAACTCAGCAGTAATCAAAGTTCATAGGTGCCGTGATAATACCGGACGAGATCTAACGTTTTAAAAATAAATTTCGAGTATCCTTTCTGTGTATAAAGAAGCGACATCAGGCGAGGACGAAAGGTAAGACAAAGTTGTCCAGTGATATGAAATGTACTGTAAAAGCAGAAGATGCCACTTCTAATCATGATAATCGAACTCTATGCGCCCTTCCTCCCATTATAGAGCGTGGGACGAGAATGTGTGTCCATATAGTACGTGTCATTTCCGTTTTCTCAGTAAAAACGGAATCCAAGGAAGCGAGGAAGCCAGATGTGTTTCAAGTGAACTGTCGCCGAAGGGAATCCATTACTGAGGAACTCGACTGTCAACACAATGACAATCTTCGATTGTAAGAGTTTTCGCAGGACCACTCTGTGCAGCGCCCCATCCAGAGAATGGACCAGCTGGGCCTTTCATGCGATCCTTGCTATAGTAGCGATAGACAAAAAGACAGCGGAGACGTTGCGAAGCTTTCCGCTTCGTACTATTTGATGAAATTCTTCTTTGGTGAAAATACTTTCATAGTGGTATAGCCGGTAAAAGTGCGAAAGGGCTTCTCAGACATACTCTGAAATATTTAATTTTTCCCATTTTTGCCTATTTTTGAAAGGCATTCTTATGCACCCTTGTGAAGTTACACCAGTATACTTCGGAGTGGAAGAGATTGCAAGAAAAATAATTGGAGGGATTCGTGCCTTCACGGTAAATCACCAGCCCGTTGTTGATATCTTTTCTTTTTTTCTTTCGTTACTGGACAAAGTCAAATTGAAATGTGCATCCATCAATGCAGAATGCGGTCTTAGCCCCGACAGTCGAAGTAAAGACGGTGCTATTGCTTCCCTCTGACCTCAAGTGGTTTCCTGCCTGCGTTGCTCACAACTACGCCAAATATCTGGTTTCTTCATTTTGGCCTTTCATCGCTGTCCACATGGCTAACCATGGATAACAGGCTGGTTTTCGGCAAAAACCTGCGTTCGGCTCTGCGTCTGGGTAGGAATGTGCACATTGTTCCCAATACAATAGAAGTTATCTCAGCATGTCGTAATCCCTACCAGCATTTGAATAAAGTTACACGTTTTGCGTTAGGCACAGCCAGTTGTTCATTTCAGACATGTGCACCGATACCAAATAGCTGATTCACCCCTTTAACGTCTGCGAAACTGAATCTCACAAAATTATTTCTCGGAAGACCTCAGACCTCACTAAATGAATGCGTTTACCCAGTTGTAGATGTTTAAGAGCTTATGTACTGGACTATATGGACGGACAAGACCGACGTAGAAGAGGACAGCAGCGGGATACAGTGGCATAGGCGCATGGTCAAGTTGTGGGGGTGAATTACTTTGAATCAAATGGACTCAGCAATAGCGTGGAACTAACCACCTGCTTTGCTTTAAAATTGAAAGTCTAGCTATAGTTGTTCGGAAATATTTTGAATCGGAAGCGAAGGCGGGCCCCGTCGAGCCTTCAAGTTGCGCTGAAAGTACCCAACGAAGTAACGCGTTTACGACAGTAGTAATAAAGGCACTTCCGGCTGTTGGACATGGATTTCAAAAGCAGGAACATTGGACGCGCGACCTCGCTTCAGTCATAACAGCGCATAAAAAGGGACAACCATAGTAACAAACGCATGTGTACCTATTGAGTTACGCGCGTCCTCACGCCATGAGATCTTGACAAAAATTTATTCCTATTATTCCTGTTCTTGAGCTCTCGTACGAAAAGAACGAAAATAAGAAAGCATTCGAGTGTCCGAGAGCGACTTCCTATGCCGGTATCGTATAACACTTGAGGCATAAAACGCTCAGTGCGCATACTGAACAGGCCACTCAAAGTGCTTCAAGCAGATCGAATGTCATCTCCTGCGGCCACTGGAGAATACAAATAGAGCGTTCTTTCAACACCGCTGTGGCAAATAAAGAATTCTCTGGAGGGGAAGACTGCATTATCCGACGCGCACGGCTATAATACATGAGTCATGCATTCTGAACTGCGAGGCTTATTTCTGCCCTAGCTAGCCTCAGAAAAGGACAGAAAACTCAAGGACTGAGGTTGCAGTGGGAGCAATTCGCGAAGAATCTTTGCAATTTACATCACGGTATACAGTCGGAAGAAGCGGAGACTAGAAAAAGAAGAAAGAAAAAAAAGGCGAAGTAGGACGCGGTGTTGGTTGAAAGTCATTGTCAGAGGACAGAGTTTTCGAAAGATGCGCACGTAGAGTATATTGCGTCCGATTTTACACTCTAAGAAATCGGCCAAAAAACGGACGGATTCCACCACTTTTTCAGGAATGCCTGCAAGCAGAGGAATTCCGTAAAACACGTTTTCAATCGCTCATGGGCGCATGCGCATTTACATACGAGCAAAGAAGGAAAACTAAAGCAGGCATTATGGCAGTGTCATGGCAGCGTGTAAGTTTGTCTTTTCACTTCTTCCTTGTGTGCCGGCAAAACGTCTTGAATGCACGTAAGTACTTGTCCGGGTCTTGTCATTCTAACTGAAGAATCTCGTGATATTAGCTTCGTTTATACATAACTTAGCTCGAGTTTCGGAGCATTCTAGCATGACAATAGCGGAAAGTATCCTGAGATCAAGATTCGAAGTGTTGGCGTTCCTTCCGCGTCAGATTGGAATTTTCGCTGCAGTTTTTCCTACGGAACCGCGCAGCCTTAGATGCGCTTGAAAGCTGCGATGAAGTTAGAGTCAGCGCATCATTCTGTGTATCTGTATCTGTGTGCAGACGATGTGATTAAAATCTGAACTCACGTATATTTTTTTTTTCCGCATAATTTGACCTCGCGTAGGTTTCCAATTTATCAAAAGCCCGAGCTTTTTGATACACAGGCAGCGTAATGGGCATCGTATTATCTCAGATTTTAAAATAAACCTTTTATTATAACCATCTACAAGTAACTGAAAAGCCACCAATAGTGAAAGCAACCAGAGCCAAAGTGAAATTAGAAATCTCCAGTTACTCCCTACAGTTAGTCACAATTTATATGTTTCTGTTTCGTGTCCCCATGCATACTTGCTGTGGCGACTTCAAGCCTCATTTTACGGAAGCACCTGCTGTAAACATGCCACAGTGGGCCTCGAACAGAAAAATCAGACAGATTCAAAACGCTACCTTCTGGAGATGTTCAGTCAGTGAATTTCAGTACAAAGTTTGTGTCCTCATGCAAAGCCCATAACCACTGTCACAATTTTACCTACCGCGAAACGCTTTTTTTCTGCAATGTGCCGTCCTGACCCATTGGTACGCTTTGGTTGGGAAATGAACATCTGTGCCAAGCATGATATCTCCAAACATGGCATTTCCTCAAGCCTCTCTAATCCTCCCATTTAGCAGGTTTCATGTAGAGCATATAAAATGCCCAAATGAATATTTTATACGAGTACTTCGTTCCCCATGTCAAATGCAGGGTTACCATTATGTTTTAGTGAAGAGTCCCGTCAGGAGTTATATACACTGGGCTGCACACAAGTAAAGTGATAGACAATGACATGTTGTATCCGTATTCTAATATGTGTGACATCCTTATAACAGTCGCTCCCGTGCGCAACACTCAAGTTGACGAGCAATTGGCCTTCTGTTTCCCCGATAATGTAAGGGAGTATGTGATACAGTACAGTGTGTATGTGATGAGTTACAGCAAATTTAGAAGCGCATCCAATACTTTCATGGTTAGTATCTATTCCTTCCCCGCCGTGCAACACACTGCAAAACATAGTGAGGAAAACTTTCCTCCTCTCCCTTCCGATAGGCAAACTAAGAAATTTCAAAATTCAACTTCCCCTCTAAAAAATCGAAAAGAAAAGAGGGAGATAGATGCTATGCGTGTCATTTTACAGCTGATGTCGCTAATACCTACGGCACTCTGTATTGCTGTTAAAACAGTGTGCCCTGTTATCTAACGGGTAAGAGCCTGTTGTTTCAACAGTGCCACGTGAATTACAAAATATAGAAATTCGTTTATATTCATCCCCGCCTGTTGTTTTTACAGGTTCCATTACACGACGAAAACGGCGCCCGTAAATGAGGAATGGGACGTACGCATTTTTGTTTTCCTTTTGAAACAACAGAGAAATTTCTTTGAGGGCATACAGCGTGGGAGAAAATCCAAGTTTGAATTCCGGAACGACCTTACTGAGCGTGCCGCGCTCCGGGAACTCCATCTGCACTGCCACTCTAGTCATCGCGGTCATCTAAGCGTCCACAGCTTCGTGCTTGTGTAACGTTGCCAATATTGAAACTCACCAGTGACATGGCCGAGTTGGCGAAGCGTTAGCACTTCATGTCATGGTTGGGAAGCAACGTCCTCAGATCACTTCAAACGCAGGAGCACAAGAGCAGCGTCACTGAGACACAGGAACATAGGTAATACAAAAAGTATCGGCATAATGAACTCTACAAGCTAGCATGGCAGTGCAGCCTCTGTCATATCTGTTTACTTTCGATCTGTTACTTCGCGCACAATAGTCAGCCTGGACTGACGAACCCATGCGTGCAACCGCGTGCTTAAATTACTCACCATACAACCGTCAATTCTACCGCCAGGAACAACGTGCTTTCAAATTTAATCCTACTTTTCGCTGTCTTCCGAAACACGCCGTACGCCCGACCTAAAAACCTTATCGCCAATAACAACTCTTGTGAACAACACAGTAGGTGCAAGTGACATTACCCCTGTGATTTTCCACGGGCTGATTCCCATAGAGAAAGCAAGTGATACCATCATTAGGGAATTCACGCCTAATGAGAGTCATTAGGACAACGAGCGCTGGAATAAGCCGTCACAGAACACGAGCGAGAATGTGGTTCCTCACTCGCCAACAATATCCGCTTCATTCACGTACACCTTCCGCTCACTAATCACCACATGGCGCAACTTCCGAGTTTCTATGAACATCACCTAAACTAGATCGCTTAGCGTATTTCTCTACAGTCCAAATGTGGAATAAACGTGCAAAAAGCGTTGCTGTCTCAATAGTTAATGCACGCCTCAAAATACACCGAAAATGAAAAATTGTTCCTTCCTTTGTGCGCTCAACTGCGAGTGGATCTCCAGACAATGCAATACTGCCACAAATAACACATAGGCCTCTATACTACGTTCTATATAACAGCACAACAATCGGACCTAGTTCAGTTCCAACCCCGAATTTGACACTAGTGCGTTCAGCTATCACGTGTCACAGTGGTACGCATTTTCCTGTGCCTATCATGCATCAGGCTTTCCGGACTGACTTGCATGGAAGCCGTGATATAGGATCCAAACCTCGAGTATGTTTCCTTAACCGCGAGGCCCGTTTCCTCTGGTACAAGGTACCTGTTAAGGTTATGATCTCGGCTCACGCCATTTTTTACTCTTTTTTTACTTTTAGCCTAGGAGGAGATAAACTAAGACCCATCGGTTGCACAAGCAGTAATCAGGAAAGAAGATAAAGTGGACGACATGAAACTGAATGCATCTTTTCGTTCTCGCGTCCATGGGACTATGCAGAAGGAAGAACTTCAAAGGAGATCCGGCGAAGACACGCAAGACGACGCATTCCGTCTAATTTCGTCGCGAGTAAATACGCCCCTTTAGCCCTTGGACACCCAGCGATTCCCGGTCAGCAATTCCCAGGTCACTTAGGGCCGGAAATGACGCCAGAATCCTGCCTTATCGCTTGCCGTGCCGCGCGTCCGTGGTTCTCGTCGTTTCCGGCGCGTTGCGACGTCGTTAACCGTGTCTTCCTCTATGGCGAGCGACTGGCATCAAGTACACTATACAGCCTTACTAGTATATATTATCACTGTTGTTCGGTTATGTTTTCTTAGTAGTGCTTCATTACTGCTGCGTCGTACGAAGAATCGAAAAGGCTAGCCTGACAGTACGCGAAAAACATTTATGCGGGTACTCTATAAGGTGGCAAGTCACTGTGCTTCGGCCATTATATCCAGGTGCCTGCGTGACTGCTTGCGTGTCTTCTTGGTGTTAGGTCTTCGACATTAACGTGGGTACTTCTTATCTGTGCAGGCCTCCAGTCGGCGCCAATGAAGACAGGATGAAAATCCCGCACTGCCGTTGCCTTCTTATGGAAAAGAACTTGGAAACATGAGCTTTCACCATGCGGGTTCTCGAGGAGGCAACGCCTTCAGGCTTAAGCGTTTCCCTGCACCGAAAAGGTACATGCTGGGCTGGTGCTAGTGCCTAGTGCGATCCGCGGCACAGCTGCAAAGGTTCATCTCCATCAACTTGATCGTTTGCTTCAAAGAGACGACTTGGATCAAGGACGTGAGCCGTGGCGCAATGAGCCCCTTACGAGGTGGAGGCGCTGTTCCACTTCCAGACGTGGCTGCCTCGGCTGTCACCGACTCCCCTGTACTCCCGTGGCCCGTATCGCCCACGCCGCTGGACGACTTCGAAGTTGTTAATGCGACCGGGTATCCTGGCCTCGCCATGTCCGTTCAAGAAGCAGTTATCACTGCTGTAACCTTGAGCATCATCACCGCATTCACCGTTGTCGGCAACGTGCTGGTGATCGCGTCCATCTTCACTCATCGGCCTCTACGTACAGCTCAAAATATTTTTCTCGTGTCATTGGCCGTGGCCGACATCGCTGTAGCGCTTCTCGTGATGCCGTTCAACGTCGCTTACTCTCTTCTCGGGCGTTGGTTGTTTGGCCTCCACCTGTGCGAACTGTGGCTCACGTGTGATGTGCTCTGCTGTACAGCATCCATCCTAAATCTTTGCGCCATTGCTCTCGACCGTTACTGGGCCATACACGACCCAATCAACTACGCGCAAAAACGAACGCTTCGCAGAGTGCTTTTCGCAATCTTCCTGGTGTGGATCATCAGTGCACTCATTTCAGTTCCGCCGCTCATAGGGTGGAACGACTGGCCCACAGTCTTCGACGAAACGTCACCATGCCGTCTGACCAGCGAACGAGGCTACGTACTGTATTCCGCATCGGGGTCTTTCTTCGTGCCCCTCGTCATCATGAGCATCGTATACCTCAAGATATTCCTGGCCACTCGCAGGAGGCTCCGCGAGCGTGCAGGCGCTGCTGCGAGGGTACCCTGCAGAAAAGAACTGACAGTGCCACTAGAACGGGTCCCCTCTTCCTCAGACACCACTACCAGAGAGGATCACCCGGTCTTACCGAAACGGACTTCCCTGACGGACACGACGGTGTCCCTCGAAAGAGGCGGGTCTTTGAATGGGCGTCCGCCCGTTGTGAAAGTGTCCTTGTGCTGGGAGCAGCGGCAAAGAATTTCTCTATCCCGAGAGCGGCGGGCTGCTCGTGTCCTCGGTGTCGTTGTAGGGGTGTTCGTCCTTTGTTGGTTGCCCTTCTTCCTCATGTATGTCATTCTTCCCTTCTGCGGCGATAACTGCTCCGCGTCCAAAGAGGTCGTTAACTTCGTCACATGGTTGGGCTACGCTAACTCTGCCCTGAACCCTGTGATCTACACAGTGTTCAACATAGACTTCCGAAAGGCTTTCCGTAAACTGCTGTGCGGGGTGCGCCGAACTCATATTTGAGGCACGCTGCACGGCTCAGCAATGCTGACAGTGTGTTGTCTTGACGTACACCGTGACATCATAAATGCTGCCATTCTATGAAATGTGAAACCGCTAACTTTACACAATGATAACTTTCACCATCCTGGTTGCTGAAAAGCGCTGAGCGTACGCGTTTTTGTGACAAGTGGCTCGTGGTGAAGTTCTGTTTTCAGAGTGAGGGTACAGCAGAACTGTTCAGCGGCAGTCCTGCTGGTGTCAAGGCGCAGTGTCACATGACCAAAGCCTTCAAGATGTTGCATCTCGTAACATGCGACTTTGTAAAAGCTGTGCACTTGGAAGTACATCTGAAATCAGGCCCACATGCCCAGGAGCATCGGAGATCGCCTACCTTCGACAGCCAGTGGACGATCATGTCTAGCTCAGTTAGATTCCACCGCCTTAGCTGAGCTTATAAAGCAGTCAAGAGCAGCATCAAGAGTCGTCGTCTCATTTTCCACCGTTTGCAACCAGCATTAGGACTGTGTTGGACCGCCCTTGTACATATTCGCTCAAATACTTCCATATACTCGATATACACCACCGTATTTTTCGCTGTATAGCTCGCGCGTTAGGCATTTAAAAAGTGGCAAGAAGGTCAACACTTTGGCTAGCCTTCCAGACCTTTTAACTGCCTCCCTCTTGAGATGTCCTTCAGGTGCAACGTATGACAAACCCTTGCACATCCCGCATGGCTGCGTGTAGCCTTCTTCTAGATGGCTTGCATTCGTCTGCGATTACACAGGATCTTCGCTAGGATTCAATAACACAAAGGATGTGCATTTCATATTGTAGGCTGCCCGTTATACAGCCAAAAATACGGTGCGCTTCTTGTCATAAATGACGTCTGTGCGGTGCTATAGTCTATAGCCTTTTGTTTCCAGATCTTTGCAGTATTCCTTCTTAGCCTACTGTTACAATTCAGAAGGCACGCAAGATCACATACACGGTGGCTGCTGAAGTTCCTGCTCTGATCACATACAAAGGGGTTGTTGTAGAAATGGTGTTCCCCTGCATGAGTCCTGATCGCTGACGATGGAATGATATGAAGCATCAGGCAGGCTGCGGAGCTTCTCAATGCACGGCCTGTCCATGGTTCATCTTTAGAACTACTGATGCGCTGGAAAGTTATCCACGGCCACCACGAGGTAATGACTGGTGGCCTGACATTCCATAGCTTGATTTCTCTGATGACTGCACCGTATGATTATCAGCATTGTATCGACACAAAAGAAACAAAAAGCTGGAGCATGACAGATTCCTATGACAAGCAGGATGTACATTTCATTGTCTGTACACAACCAGGAAGGAATTGAAAGCTAAGCAGCAGTGTTTGTAGATGAGTGCCTGGACGTCCTTGGAAGCCGCAAAACGTAGCAAACGCAGGTTCCATTGTGCACTTTAACTTCGATATATTTGCGCAATAGAGTTCAACTTTCATTATTCTCTCTCTCACAAGTGGTGGGGTTATATTGTGTTCTTGCACGAACTAGAACCATATCTCCCGTTCATATTATCTAAGAATTTTTGTGCACCGTTAAAAAGGCCCATGGAATCGAAGTATACACGTCAATCATGCTGACCTGTACAAATTCTAGAACTTCAACATTGATATATCCAGGAAGGCTTACTGCAGATCGACGTACACACACCTCTGTGTGAAACGGGATAACAACAGAGCGTTCAACATGTGACGCCATCTCGTAAACGTATTTGCAGAATAGGGTGGTGTCGGAGATTTCCGGCGCACGTCAAGATATCCGAAGGTGGTCCAAATTATCCGCAGTCCTACCCTGTGGCGTCGCTCATAATCACAGTTGTCTCGCGACGTACGCCCACCAATGATTATTATTATTAATAGGGTGGTGCACACCTTAAACTTCCTTTTCTCCGTGAGCCCCATCTCTTTTCTCCTTCTCTTTATAAAGGGACGATGAATGGCCACTCAAACTGTAATCGAGCGAAATTAGCCTTCGACGACAGGAGGGAACTCAAGCCCATTCATTTGAATTGTTTAAGAGCAAGAACCAGCAGCCGCCCCGTTATGGAATACCCAGTGCCTTTGCGTACGATCGAGGGATTCGCATGACTTTCTGTTATAATTTCGGTTCTGTCAAAGAGGTTGAACGGCCTCTTGGCTTCAGACAACCAAGCGCGTTGGTACCTTGAACTGTCTAACACATGTTGCTGTCTCGTAGTGCCAGTTACGGTGTGCGTTTCTTCACCTCTTTCATCGTGGAGCATCTTAAATGAAGAGCACGGATCATGAAGAAGGCACGATTTTATCCAAAGAAGCAGATTATAAAGAGCGCCAATAACCCAAGACTTAATTGGGAAGCTCCACAAGTGCCAAACTCTCCCCTGGTCCATATGAGCGATTAATATCATCTGCTTTGCTATCACGTAGCTCACAAAGCTATGTCGAACCGAAAGCCCGTGTAATATAAAATATGCCATACAGCAGCAATTTTTCATTTTCAAGTGACGTGACAAAATGTCCCTTCCCTCTAAGGAATTTATGAAGAATCAATTACTGTCCGTGCATTTTACTTTATTTTATTGTTTTTAAATGTTGTACGGGATTGTCTCTTTGCTGTGTATACCCATGTTCATCATGTTGCATTCGTGTCCTCGAACGGAATTAAAAGGAGCTCTTTCTCTTTCCTTGTGTGTGCGAGCGATGTCTTTTAGTGCACCTGTACTTCATCCGTCAGCAGTAGTACACTTCCCTTCGCCTCCACAGAGATCTGATAAACGGTAAATGACAGTCTGTGTGCACGTACTCAAAGTAGGAACAAGAAACTAATACCGGGGGCACCTAAATTTATACGTGTCGTTCATAAGGATGATAGAATGCGCCGCGCGGGGGGTGGGGGG